>WMED01011170.1:0-15391 GCA_019650415.1 Pipa parva | reverse complement strand
AATCCCTCTGACCACTGTGCAGGACTTGTATTTGTCATTCCCAAGACGACTTGATGCTGTATTTGCCGCAAAAAGGAGGCACTACACCAGCAGTTCTCAACCTGGGGGTCGCACGACCGTCCCACGACCGTCCCACGAGGGTCCAGAACCGCTGCGGCACCCGGAAGTGCCCGCAGGACCCTTCTTATAAGGGTTCCTGCAGGGTGACGTCAGCTGAAAACGTCACCACTTGACGCGCGTATATGTGATGACGTTCCGGCCGGCTATGCGCAGTGACGTCATGGCCGGGGGCCGCAGCCAGGAAAAGGTTGAGAACCGCTGCCCTACACCATAGTAATAAATTATTATGGTCTAGAACCAGGTGTTTCACTTTTTTTGTCTAACCCCTGTATCTCATTATTTATTTTGCTAATACTATTAGAAAAATGTAATTTATATCTATATTTGGTAAATGTATCTATTAAGCAGTTGCTTATACAAACTAAATTGTTCCATCAATTAGCATGCAGTTAGTAAAACAGGAAATTACACTAAGACATTTCTCTCTATATAAAACACAAGACACCTGATTTTTATATGTTTTATTTTAGAAATACCGACTGATGTTATCAAAAATGGTAAGTAGTTTGTTTATAATTCCCAGATGACAATAGTTACATAATTATGACAAATCATCAGTCACTACAGGTAGAGGAACCTAAGAACTTTTTATAAATGTGATATGATACAAAGTATTGGGTCTTATTCACTAAAGGCTGAACAGTTGCATATAGCTATGAATCCCTTTCATTAGGGGATTTTCATTTATCATACCCCCAGATAGTTATCTCATTTGTTAAGTTCCTTTTTACTGGGATCATAAAACACAGGCACTTCTAAAATTTGTTCACCCAAATGTTGAACAGCTATTTTATTTCAAGGTGGATGCATGTGATGTGTTTGTGGCATTTTCTCTTTGAATGAACAGAACCTATCATCCTTACTACAGTCAAGGCCAATTACAATATTTTCAACAAGGAGTTGCTTGAAATAAAATCAGCCTTTGAGGAATGGAGACATTTTTATTTGCGCCATGCAGATGCCTGAATTTTAAATGTAAATGTAAAATGAAAATGTTAAAATTGTTCTGCTGGTTAATTAAGAGGAAGTGATTAAATTGCAAATTAAGTTAATTGAGTATTTTGAAGTCACAAAGACTTGTGAAGTTAGTCTCTTTGAGGCCTAATGTACACTGTGATGTCTACAGTTTTTTGTTTTTTTTCATTTATATTAAGCTTTACTGCTGATTTGCCTAAATCTCAGGGGTTTAACTCCTTCTTTCTGGTCATAGGTAGATTGACCAAATTGGGTCATTTTTTTTTTTTCTAGTTATGTAACTCCTTCAGTGACACAAATAGCAGAATTAATCAATGATCAAACAAATGATCTTTCTGATTCAGTTGCAATGAGTGTGATTTACTTAATCAAAGCATCAGAGATGTTATTGAGCTACGTTACCAAAAGTATGCCATGTTTATATATTCAAATGTTTTTATTTTACAGATGCTGAAGATCTGTTTGGATATTTGAAAAGTTTATCATCACCAGTGGACCTTCTCAGTTACTGCAGTTACCAAAATGAAAGAGTCAAGAGTTTTGCAGTCCAACTACTTACAAAAAGAATTAAGAAGAACATTATAACATTTTCTAACCGAAATGATCTACAGATGTTTGAAACAGAAGTTAGATTAATCTTTGAGAAAGATTATGCCAACAACATGGAGATAATCACCACCTTTGAAAAGCTTTATTTCTGGATTGTAGTGGCAATTTTTATTAGGATTTATAAACACAATGATGAGAAACTGAAGGCTTGTTTCAAACGTCCAATGCTAAAAATTCAAATTGATTGCCATAAACCTTTTGACCGCCTGTGCCAAATGGTATATCAAAAACTTATTAATTTATTACAGGCCAGAATAAAAACAAGGCCAAAGCAACTGGACAACAGTGGTCTGCATATTAAAAATCTTGAAAAAGTTATTGTCATGGTGGAAAGAAATTCATCTGATGATGACGAAGAGATTCTAAAGACAAAAAACTTTTTAAGCAAATATTTAATCAAGCTGCCCTGGGAAATAAAATACATTTTTGTTTCAATCATTACTGAAAAGGTAATTGAAAAATATATTATCAGCCTAGAATCTGTCATTTTAAATTCTCTAATTTCCTTTCTTACTTAGTCCCTTTCTTATTTATGCATAAAGTCTATAAACTGTTTTACTTGATTGAAAATATACAGCTTTAATAACCTACTCTGGAAAGGTACTATTTTCTGCCTTTCACCAGTACAGCGCTGTCAAGCTCAACGGGTTGAACTGACAAAAGCAATAGCTTAAATTGACCATTAGCCTATGGCTGTTTATCAGCCTATATTTTTCCATTATAAAGATATCAAAGCATCAAGAAGAAACAGGCAAAATATCCACTGCTCTCCGAAAAATATATTCTTTTATGTGACAAATTAAAATTAAAAAATTCTGGTAACATAAATATTTAATATATCTGTTTGTAATGCACTGAGCTATTTAGGCTTTCATTCAAAAACGTATCTCTTTGTATAAAAGTTATCAGCTTCATAAGTCAAAATTACCATATAATTACAGATATCTTTAAATCTTGACATTTATTTGGTACTTAAAGACAAAATTGGTGTGATAAGAAAATGCAATTGCTTACCGCATGGTAGTGGATCCTCAAGATCATATGTGGTACAGTATAAATTAGGGATAACTTGCTATTCTGGGCTTCACTTATTTGATTAATTGATTCTTCTGTTAGATCTTTGAAAACACAACCCCAAATGTGAGCAAGAATCTTCTCCTTCATATCTTTTCTTTAATTGGGAAAAAGCACATGGAGATTTCTATTGAGGTGATTGAAAGAACAATTGAATATATCCAGGAGCACTACACAAAAGGTAAATATGATTTATTAGACAAAAACTAATCTTTTACTATAATGTATAGTCTACTGAGATCTTATTTTCTGTAAGCAGCTGGGTTCTACACACGATGTGTTAAAATGTCCAGTGATGGAGCAGACAGCAGTGCAAATTGTCCAACACAGAGTCAGAATAGTAATTATCGAAGTTGCCAAAATGATAGTTTAAAGAAACAGGTACCTATTTTTAGTATATATACAGTAAGTAGCAATACAAGTTTCCAATTTCTCTGTGTATACTGTAAATGGCAAAGTTCAATAGGACCCAAATACATGATGCAATATGCTGACTACCTATTGTAGTGTTCTGTACCAGGGAAGCTAGATGCCAGTGCAAACAGCATAGAACCCAATATGAGAATGATCAGTACCAGGGCAAACCTATGCCATTGTAAGTGAAACCATGCCTAATACCACAAGTGCCAGATGCTCATACAAATTGTCCAGTATCCACTGTCTGGATCCCCATAATCCAGTGTAAGAATTGCCATTACAATATGAATCATATAACTGGTACGAATTTTCCAGAATCCAAAGCTAAAATATCCTGTATCACAGGAGCCAGATTCTCACTGCAAAAGTCTAGAACCAAGAGCTACAACTCCATGCTTAGACTGATAAAATAGGTTAGAGATCATTTGTATAGAGCAAATCTGATAAATATCCTGCTTATTTTTCACTTATCTAGATACTAGGCACTTCATAACACAAACTTCAAGGAGCCCTTTTGGATGTTTATTATCCCACTGGCTTGACCCCTGTCTAACTATTCTGAGTAATGTACATCATGCCTAGTGAATAAGTGGTATTTTCAATTAATGTTGTGAAAGGTGCAACGTTTTAATAATATGGCAATTCAAATGTAAAAGCTACTCACAAACAGAATTGTGTGTCATAGCAGGAAAGCCACTGTGGGCTAAAAGCAAACTGTCCAAAACTTGTCAGAGTCCCAATCTGTTCAGCACACGACCAGGGGTTAATTCGTTTGAAGTATCCTCAGCTCAGTTGACCCCTGGTCGTGTGCTGAACAGATTGGGACTCTGACAAGTTTTGGACAGTTTGCTTTTAGCCCACAGTGGCTTTCCTGCTATGACACAAAATTCTGTTTGTGAGTAGCTCTTACATTTGAATTTTCATATTATTAAAACGTTATACGCTATGAAAGAACCTCTGTTCTCTTTTTATGGTCACGCTGTGCATATATCCACGATTTAAATGGTATGTGACATTGTTGAGCAAGGGGAAGAAATCTGCATGCAAAGTTAATATTGAATGCTGATTAATTAATT
Organism: Pipa parva; assembly: GCA_019650415.1. NCBI lineage: Eukaryota > Metazoa > Chordata > Amphibia > Anura > Pipidae > Pipa > Pipa parva. The sequence goes on along the minus strand of WMED01011170.1, from coordinate 11,120 downwards.
GATTCTGGTGAGCTGCTAGCAATAAATTAGCACCTGTGCACCAAATTGTGTGTTTTACCCGTGTTTGGGGTGTATTTTTTTTTTCTCATTCACACATTCACCTTAATAATAAGTGATGGTTTACATCTATTCTAAAGAATTTATAAATCCACAGCTCATGCTGTGACTGTAATCAATCAGCTCTGTATAAGGTCAATATTTTAATAATTCTTTTTTAATTTTTTGCTTTAGGTCTCCTTTAAGAAGGGTGTGCTATGTGTAGCAGGTAGTTTCAACACTGTGTACTTGCTGTGTTAAATACACTAAAACCAAATTCAAATAAGGTGCAAAGTTAGAACTAAAGGGGCTGTTATTACTTTTGTAACATTGTACTACATTACCACTGTTTAACATGAAGTATGTGGATTAAGTGGTTGAAGCATACTATATTAAAATAGAAAAGGTTATTTAAAGTGTAAGTAAACCTTATTTATAAAGATTACCCCATTATAGTATTGTAAAGTGAAAAAATGATTAGTAAAATCCTCACTCACCTTTTCACTCTGCAGCACTTGTTATCCCTCTGTAAAATATTCCTCCTTCCTGTAGAGTATGGCCACGCCCCCACCCCTCTCACATTCTCTGTATTGCAAACCGACTTTTTCCTAGTCAAAATTCAATGCTGCAGCATTGTAGCAGTGAAAGGAAAGTATCAGATTACTAAACATGCACTAGCAGAATGAGTCATTGTGTGACCTCTAGGGGGAGGTGACTTCTGGGCACTATACACCAACTACAAGTACATATTAATGCAGGAGGAGAAAGACTGCAGGATTAAGGGGTGATAACTCAAAAACACAAAATTGTTTTTACTTTCCAATGTTTAAGTTTATGTTATTACATTATAAATATAATATACCTCTATATGTATAGTTTGGTCAATAACTTTACTTACACTTTAAAGTAAAGTAGTAACTTTATTCAAAATTAAAGTAAAATGTATTACCTTTGTTCAGTACATTGTTCCAGATTATATGAATGATCCTTAGCCCATTTGGTGGAGTGTAAATCTGTACATACAGGTAATAGTTAAACCAGGGTCATTTAAAGTAATATACCAAAGCAATAGTAAGGAAAAGTTTGGGAACCTGCTTACGATTGCATTTTAGGGAAAATTGATACAGTTCGTATTGTGGTTTTATAAAAATGAAACCTTTAACATTTTCCTCCTTTATTTTAGGGCCTCTGGAGACATGTTTAGACGTTTTGAAGAGCATATTTACATTGTATACATCAAACAAAAAAAAGTACTACATACTTAAAACCATTCTTTCACAATTCTTTCAAAAACTTGCCTATCATTCTTCAAGTGATGTCAGAAACTTTGCTACGTCATTATTATTTAGTGATTTGAGTCCCATTGATATCAATATTCTGGGCAGCACATGCAAAAGAGTTGATGATGACCTTATTATAACTTGCATACACGAAAAGCTCTCCAGCCTCTACCCTGCCCTCGTTCTTAAAGGAAAATCTGAAAAAACTTCAAATGTTCTAATATTTCAAGCCACGCACCACGACTGCAATATCATGCTGTATATGTTTAGACAAGATACACTGAATGATGTTTTACAAACAAATTCCTCGGACGACGCCTATGAAAGCTTCCAAGAAATGTCCACAGCTACAAAATTATGTCAAGGACATGATAACGTTGTAAAAATCCTGAACATTCGTTCCAATGGTTTTCCTCCATTTTATACGACAGAACACGGAAAACCTTTACTGCAATTTCTTCATGAAAAGGAAAACCAGCTGACATGGTCAGAAATGACTAATATACTTACTGATATCACCAGAGCAGTTAATCATTGTCATGACAATTTTGTTCTTCTCCGAGATATCACTCCTGCAAGCTTTATGGTTTTCCCTAGAAAGGACGGATCTTTTCAAACAAAACTTGCAAATTTTCAGTATGCCAGATGCCTCTTACCTGAAGAAAGTAGCTACAGCGAGTTAGATTACAGCATGCATATTAGTCTATGCTATCAAGGTAAGGTCTACAATATAAAAAAATAGATATATTTGCCAAAGTGTCTCATCGGTCTTAGTAACTCTTGAATGCCCGAGTTCTTGAAGGTGAAAATTTAGTTGTGGATAGTAGTACTCAAAGACATTTTGCAACATTTTTGATTTTTTTCAATTATCTAGCTTTTTGTTTAGAAAATCTCTTTCTTGTTTTCATTTAAATGGTTGCTAAGGTCCATTAACCTAGTAAACAGGTGCCGAATTAATTGCAGGCAGGCCTGGCCGAAACATAATGAAATTGAATTATGATAAAAAATCATTTGGCGGGTACATTGATTTTTATAAAGCAGAAAGTTGGGAAACATAAAAACAAAGACCATGTGGAAACTGTCTTAGAATACTATCATCTTCAACATAATACATTTCCATGGTTTAAAACCCCTATAAATCAATGCCTCCTGGCTACTTCTTAAAATCTGGTATTAAGGTGAGTGCAAATTCTCATGGACAAATAAAGATTATGTGGGTTGTACATTAAAGTCCAAACAGTCGCGTAAATGCCCATATTCGCATCCTTTCACAACTTCTCCAAATCCGCTTATTCAACAATCTCTGCGATGTGATGAATTTTCAACCAATTCTGACACTTACTTCAGTGCACAGGTAATTCAGATATTCAGCATGTGACGGAGTCTGTTGAAGGAGTGGATTCTGCAGGGCATACTACTCTGAATTCACCAGTTTTCCTTTGCCAGATCAGAGTGATAAATTGAGGGATTGATGGCAGGGTTCCAGTGTTGTGTAAAGGTGACTAGTCATTTCAAAATAACAATGGAGACTATGACTAAATTAGTCTACTACTAAACATGAACTAGGCGCAAGGTGACATATAAAAGTATTTTTCACTTATATACAGTTAGTGGAATATGATGAAACTGACATCATTGCCCTTGACCAGGGTCCGTTTCAGCGATGGGTGATGTGGGCGACTGCCCAGGGCGCAATCTATTTGAGGGGTGCTGTCACCCACATTGCTCATAGCTAAACTCACCTCCTCCAGCGTTCCAGAGATGCACCTCCTCTAAGTAAGCGCTTCTCCACAATAAGGTAAGTTGAATGCAATGGCGCTCCTTGGCTGCTTCAGGTCTTGTTGGCTGTATTCGCTGTGGATTCAGCAGTTGCCGGCAAGACCTGAAGCATCTAAGGAGAGCCGCCGCATTCAACTTACCTCATTGTGGAGAAATGCTTAGAGGAGGTGCAACACTAGAGGAGATGAGTGGGGGGCAGGGGGGTGTTGTGGGGGGAAGTCAAGGGGCGGTTCGCCCAGGGCGTCAATAGGGCCAGAACCGCCCCTGCCCTTGACTGCAACAATTCTCCTCACTCCGCATGACTTTTCATCCTATTATTGTGTGACTGACTACACCGCACAACGCATGCAACCATGTCTGTCGCTGTCCGCTGCTTCATGTATAAGAAGAATTTGCAATTTCCTAATTGTATTGACATGAACAGAAGTTAGTAACAGAAGTTACTATGCAAGGCGAATTTGGCTTTTAATGAATGACCCCTATATATGTCTTGCAAGCTTACTGATTTTGCAGAGCAGTCATACAATTGAAGAAAATATAAGAACTTGGTGCACAGATTCTCAGCTAATTCTAGCCTCCATGTTATGTGAAGGTAAAAGGATGGGGATAGATATGAGGCAAGCTAATACTTTAAGAATAGGGTCAAATGCTATACAGTAGTCAGTTATTTAGGTTATAAGTTTGGCACAAGCAGCAAATGGTAATGTTATGAAAAAACAGTGTAAAACTATTAAAAAGTATTAACAATATAGAAAAGATTATGGTCTGACTACTAAACACATTAATACAATCAGAAGAATATGGATCATACTGAATATTGATTTAAAACTTGTGGTTTACAAGGATAGATGTAGTACGCTTCCCATGGAAAAACGTACTGTGGTGATGGAAAGTCCAGAATTTTCAAAATTTATTACTAATTGTGATTTCTTTTACCCATATGACACCCAGACCAGCAGCACCAATGAAAGAGGAGTTGCCCATTTGGTGGCTCCCAAATATGTGATGGAATAGCGAATGGAATGCTCCAAGCTTTTGAGCCTGCTATTAGTAGTGAAGCTCGTTCTGTTTGCCACTGAAACATCTGATCCACCTACAGCAGAAATACAAGGATTGCAGGGTTTAGATTTCCTGGTAAAATACTTGTAGAATCGCAATAGGTTGGACATTGTGAAGATTATTGAGCCAGAATTCACTTCACCTAGATCCCTCCCCATTTAACCGTAAGCCAATCCTGTCCCCTTTACACCAGATCAAATAGACCACCCAGTCAAATGGGCCCCAGAGCTGCTTTTAAACTTTAACAGGCCAAAGGTTAAGACAGACAACCAGAATTATAAACCAGATAACAGGTATTTTATCCCAGAGAAAGTGGATAAAATACAAAGAGTCAATAATGTTGTAGGAAACATTAAATACAATAAAAAAAGCTTGCATGAAACAGAAGCTAGGTAAATGAACATGAGGCTCACCGATTTATTCAGATCAGGCCAGAGCAAGCTGTAGTAGTATGCCTTACATTCACTCTTCCAAAATAACAACATTTCACATCACACACAAGTAAGCTTTGAAATAATACAACTAATATTTTATGGTTTCCATCTTTCAGGTTTGTCCAATGATCCAGTGGCAGCTTATTTTAGTGCTCCAGAAACAATCAAACATAACACTTTTTCCAGGTTTTCTGAGATATGGATGTTAAATGCAACATTTTATTCCATTCTTCTATATGGCAGACGACCATTCCAACAATTAGCCCATCTCTCTGTATCCCAGTTTGTAAAAGAGGTATTGATTTCATTTTTCCTTTTGGTACCATTAGTTACTGCTGCAAATTTGGTTTCTTTCAAAAATGACTATGCTGCAAATTAGTTCTGCTGTTTTTGTCAGTCATCCGTTTAGCAAAGGATTCCTGCATACAGGATGGATATGTGTCATATATTGAAGAGACAGGGGCATCAGAAATTAACATCTGTTTATACACACTGACCACTCAGAGGAATTTTATTTATGTGAAGATTGATTAATGATGCCTGATTTTGTAATACTTCAAGGGGGTTATTCACTAAAGTCCGAATTGGTGCATATTGGTGCGAATTCGACAGATAAAGACTGCTACTGTCACAGTCGCGTCTTTATAATGAGAATATTGTAGCAGTCGCGACTTTATTATGATTAAATTGTCGCAATCTTAACATTAAAAAAATTGTCGCGACTTTACAATGGGGAAATTGTAGCGGATTTACTATGGGAATACACTGCTTGTGAATTCGACAGTCGAATTCGCACCTTAGTGAATAACCCCCCAACACTTTACCAACTTCACATATTCAAAGAGATTGTTATTTTCTGCCGTATGGCAAATTCTCCCACATTATGTCAATCAAGATTACATACCAAATGGCATCTGTTCATTGTGAATTCATGACCAAGACATTATGGAGTGAATACATGGATTTTGGGAACATACAGCAAGGTTCCTGTTAGTATTCTGGTGACATTTAACTCAAAACATTAAAGGAGAACTATTATGTTAAAACAAACTTACCTGTAGTGTACTGCTGCTAGATCATCTTTCATCTCATGATCCACAGGCCAGGACCATGAGATGAATACCTCCTCCGCATCAGGTTACTTCCTGGGTATGTGTGTGACATTGATCATTACACAGTACCCACCCACTTCTTGAAGTTCACTAAATCTAATCAACTGGCCATGTGCAGATTGGAAAAAAATTGAACTGCACATGTGCAGCTGGTTAGATTCCACAAACTTCTCACAATACTTTTCTTCTTTTTCTCATATCTTTATTGCCCCATTTGTCTAAATTAAAATAATCTAAGGGGAAAAATGAAAAAAAAAATGTTCCCCCTTTTCCCTTAATCTCAGCTCTGAGGTGACCCTCTTAGGGTCCTTTAAAACACATATATGTTGCTTTCATTCACACAGATACATTCTCTTTGGGTGTTTTTCTTGCTACCCCTGGTGGCCTCTGCTTACAGAATTGTGCATGGTATTTGATTTAATAGGGTTACCCACTGCTTCTTATGGCATTGGGCTCTATGCTTTATGTCCACACACCCAGACTGAGGTTGGGATACTTTCTGCATATCATCCACTCTACTGTATTACTTTAATAATTCTCTAATGCCCCCCAAAAACACTGCTAATTTGTTTCTCCAAAAGCTTAGGTTGTCAGCCCCCCTAGTAAGGTAGCGTGATGCTCCATTCCTATGTTGTATTACTGAACAGGTGACTGGCCAGTCTTCTACCAAAGGTGACAATCTATCAGGTGCACTGATATGACACAGACTATTTAGGGAAAAACACAACAGGTAGAGCACAGGACATCAGTTGCTGTAATAGTTTTTAGTATGTGCGCAGGTGCTGGGATAAGGTAGCTAATAAATTATACAGAAAAAAAGAAGAAAAGACAAAGAAGCTACTGACCCACTACTACACCGTGTCATGGGTAGAAAGTGGACCCACTGTACTACCTTGGAGTTTGGCTTTAAGTACGCTGCGAGGCGCGGAGTCTAAGAGGCCCCTAGTCTTCGCCTTTAACCTCCGCAAGGAGGTACTGGTCTTAGCTGCGCAGGACCCCCAGGTCGCGGCCCCCGAGCGTACCCTCCAAAGGTAGTTGCTAGTACGGACTCAGGAATATACAGGAACAGGATATCACACTTGAGAAATTCTGGTGAAAAAGGAGTATATAGCTTTAATGAAAATCTGCATCCACTAGGAACAACACAGGGCAGTGGTAAGTATAATCACTGGAATAGGCAGACAGGATTCACCGAAGATATTCAGGATACACAGTAATGGAGCAATAATAGGACCTTTCCATCTGGAAGCTTAGGCACTGAATGCCCAAGCTGTCCAGCTTTTAAATCTCCCGCTGCGTCCCTGTGCAGCAGGAGCGCTCCCGACACGTCAGTGTCACGTGCACGCTGCCGGCAGTGTGCCATTAAAACCCTGACAGCCGCTGTCAGGTAAGGAGCGGCGGTCACGCCGCGCGTTACACACCATTTATATAAGTATTAAAAATAATAAGCTTTATTAATTAATTATTTAAAAGATAGAAAAATGATGTGTACCTATATGTGTATCTATTGTTTAATGCAAGACGTCCGCCTGCACCGGAGCACCCATCTAATCATTGTACGATTTATGGGGATAGAGCGGTGAGTATTATAATATTCTTAATTATTTAAAAGATCCTAAACAAAGAAAAAACAAGGTAAACAAAACACAAAATGCAATAGAATAAACATTAGACACATAGTCCAAAAATCTACCACGTTATGTAATGTCTTGGCTATAGTATCTCCTTGGTGATTCTAAAGAGTCAAGTTGATAATGAAATTAAAAATCTCTGTTATCTCTATAGCAGAGAGACCACTGGGTTAAGTCTCTTTATAAGATATCTGACATGCGTTTAGCCTAATCAATAGGCTTTTTCAAACCAGCGCATAACAGTCTGTGCGAGCAGAGGTGAAGGATCAGAGGGTAAGTTCGGACTATGCTGAATTACCCCCTTAGTCTGCGCTGCTTCATCTAGGCTCCAGGAGGGACCTCTCCTCCTGCCCTAAAGGCTCGGGTTAGTCGCACCGTCACTCTACCCAGGTGGGTAGGCCTTAAGCTGTCCTCCTGGTCATCTGCCTGCCATTCTTCTGGGCAGTGCTGCAGTCATTGAGCACTCCAGCCTTTGTGCCCAGTAAGTTTTTATCTCTGATATCCTGTGCTGCAATGTCTTTTTAACTCCACTCTCCCCTAAGTCTTCCATTCCTCCTCTTATATACCTTCACTCTATATCCTCCTACCCCTACTATGATTGGCTCACCCTGTATTCAATCACCCCCTCCTCTACTTTATTGCTCTGGGGGTATCTTTTTTTATTTTTTTCTATATAGACCATTTAGGATCTATTGGTCACTGAGTGGATGATGGGATATAAATCATACAATGACTAGTGCAGGGCATTAGATTGCTTCTGCTTGCCTCCAAATCTATGCAGCTAGGATCAGCTTAAATACAAATGACAGTTACCCTGCCCAAAGAGTGCTCCCTCTACCTATCCCTTGCAATAGCAGGGCTCTGACCAGTGAAGGGGTGAGTGGACCTAACCTTGCAAGGTCCTTCTTAACTAAAACCGGGTAGAAGAAAAGATATCTGCAAACAAGGCACTTTTCACTATTGGTAACAAGGTGCTATTGGTACTGCCAGCAGGGTCTGCCTCAGTGCTTTTGTTTTCCCTTGTGTGCCTGGGTTTCTCCTGCAGAGGAGATAATGTTGGCATAGGCAGTACACTCCTGGGCTGCTTTTAAAGTCAGGCAGTGACTTCCTGCTGCAGTGCTTGGAGCATTTTTTCTACATCAGATGAGATCCCAGAACTCTGGCATGAAATATGTTCCCTAGTGAGGTTAGACATAGTTATTACAAACACCCAACAGATGTGCCTAATGCCCCTACTGCCAATCATATCTGTTCCAGCGCTTCTGGGCTTGCAGCCAATCGGCTGCCACTGATGTCGTGTTGTGATGCCTTGCGTGCTTCCTGGATCCATGACAGTATGATTGAGCCTGTGATCCCTAAGGTCCCATGACAATATGATTGAGACTCTGATCGCGCAGGTTCCGTGACAGTTGTCTCTCTTCAATGTATAAGAAAAAATGGTAACTGATAAGTGCTATGGAAAACGGGTAAAGGGATAAAATAGGCAATATGATAAAGGAGCAACATTTTTATTATCAAGTTTAATGTGGCTAAAGAGAGTTACCACTACTCATGTTACGTTAAAATAAAATTGATAACTGAAAATCTATGTAATTTGTACATACAAGAGATTTCTACTGGTGGCGATTTTGATTCTGATGAACAAATTAAAATTCAACAAGAAAATTAATGTCACTACTTTTGCCTCCTGAAATTTCAATGAAATGTAACAGTTAAACACACATTTGCTTCTATTTCCATAGATTATATCTTGTCATATACCAGAAATCCCAAGTTGTTTTCCAAAAGATTTGTGGAAGATCATAAAACCTAATTTGGATTTCGATGTAAACAATCGCATGTTATTTAAAAGATTATTGGAGGAACTGGAAATGTTTAACAACCAACTGGGTATGCTCAAAAAATACAGATTTATTATTTATAATAACATAATAATTGTATTATTGCATTACTACACCGCACCATGCCACCACCCAAAAATATGCAAAAAAAGAAATGATTATAAATACACAGATGCATACACATAGAAAGTTTCTAACCATTAGGCTATCAGTATGCCAATATACTCAAATTCTGAATTGTGTGAGACATTTACAGCTCTGAGCAACCCTACACTTTAAAAAAATGTTTTCAAATAACAACCCAAGTCCAGATCTGTGCCCCAACAATGCTCTTCTGGAGAATTCTATAAACATCCAGTAAGAAACGATCTGATGATTTAAAAAAAAAAATATTGAAAGGGCTGTAATTATGTTTTCAGTAATAATTTAATATACCAAATGGGCGAAATTAATTAAAATCAATAATATCGATATCACGATATCGAATGGTTTTTACCGATATCGCTATATCGTGATATCGATGTTACCAATATCACGATATCGAATTTCGGCTGAACCATTGATTCCACGGCAGACTGGCTGAGAAATTCGATATCACGATATCGATATTGGTAAAATTGCGATATCGCGATATCAATATTACCAATATAGCAATATCTGTAAAAATCGTTCGATAGCGCAATTTCTGTAATTTTACCGATTTTAATAAATTCCGCCATTGCAAGTATAAATGAATGTTCAGGATGCTGTGGTATCTTTCAGAAAAATAACTGAAAATACCAGTATCAACCGTGGTGCCACATTACTTACCCATTATTGTTGTCTTGCCTATTGGTTGTTATTTGTGGTGAAAAGACAATGAAATCATGGTAGAATGAAGTTATTGGACTTGGATGAATTTCGTGAGCGTACAGGAACACGCTCCTGAGAAGACACATACAGTATATATGGGGGTTATTCACTAAGGTGTGAATTCAACTGTCGAATTCTCAAACAGAGGATTAAATTAATAAAACAATTTTCCCATAATAAAGTCGTGACTGCAACAATATTCTCATTATAAAGATGCGACTGCGACAGTAGCAGCCTATTGCAACTGTCTTAATCTGGTGAATTCGCACCTATACACAACAATTCCGGCTTTAGTGAATAACCCCCATCATCTATTGGGACTTTATTCATACGTGGATCCACTTATTTGATTGGAAATTTTTTGTTTATGTTTTTTGATGCTTTGATATATTATAGCGCTACTTCACTTTAGTTTCACATACTTACCTTGCTAGGTGTTGTGACTTTCTCAATATTTGGATGAATACCCACTTTGATGTAGCGTATTTACTGATCCGCTTACCCAATGTTTTTGACTATTCATTTTCCTGCCTATAATACTTTTGACTTTAAAATGAATAAGGTTTAAGGGGGTAATTCAGCATAGTGCGAACTTACCTCCCGATCCTTCGCATCAGCTCACTGAGACTGTTACGCGCTCGCTGATGTCTTAAACGCAGACATCAGCGAACGCTTTAAAGGTATTCCAGTCTCGGCGAGACCACTCGAGTCGCCTTGCGAGACTGGAATACCTTTAAAGCATTTGCTGATGTCCGCGTGTAGAACATCATCGAGCACATAACAGTCTTTGCAAGCTGATGCAAAGGATCGGGAGGTAAGTTTGCACAATGCTGAATTATCTAAGACTTTTCTATGTTTAACAGATTCTTTCTTATTATTAAAGAATGTTTTTATTAATGTTTTAGGTGTCAAAAAGGGCACAGTGTATCAGATTAAATCAGTGGGCTGCTGTATAAATCCAGAAGACATAGAAAGGGTAGAGTATATTTTCCAGCTTTAAAATAAATGTATAATTATTTACAGCTCAACATATTTTTAGCTGATTTTTATTGGCACTTTTGCCTTCTGTAGTTTTTTTAAAAAATTTGTCTGATTC
>WMED01011169.1:0-15392 GCA_019650415.1 Pipa parva | reverse complement strand
GAAACGAAGATCCACTCCAAGAGCCTTATGAAACGCTTTCCAAAACCGAGAAACAAATTGTGATCCGCGATCAGACACTATCTCAGTAGGAACGCCATGCAGTCTAAAGATATTAGAAACGAAAAGAAGAGAAAGTTCTTGAGCAGAAGGAAGTTTCTTCAAGGGAACAAAATGGGTCATCTTACTGAACCTATCGGTGACTACCCAAATACAAGTGTTGCCCTGAGAAGAAGGCAGGTCCACAATAAAATCCATTGCCAAATGAGTCCAAGGTTGTTGAGGGATGGACAAGGGTACCAGGAGACCAAATGGGGAAGATCGAGAGGGTTTAGATTTGGCACAGATGGAACAGGAGGACACAAACTCTTTAACATCAATATTCAAAATAGGCCACCAATACTCCCTAGAGATAAGTTCTTGGGTCTTGGACACCCCAGGATGACCAGACTGTAGAGCTTTGTGAATGGATTTAATAAGGATACCTCGTAAGTCTTTGGGTACAAACAGATGTTCAGGGGGACATGCTTCCGGAGCGAGAGGTTGTGCCTTCATGATTTCTTTGCATAGAGAAAGACTTAGACTGGAAATAAACTTAGATTTAGGAATAATAGGTTCAGGAACAGTAGGAACAACTTCAGGACAGAAGTAACGTGAAAGAGCATCAGCTTTGCCATTTCTATGCCCAGGGATATAGGAGATTAGAAAATTGAATCGTGAAAAGAAAAGTGCCCATCTGGCTTGTGGAGGATTCAAACGATGAGCTGCTTTCAGATATTCAAAATTCTTGTGATCTGTGTAAATAATAAAAGGGTGTGTAGCACCTTCTAACCGATGTCTCCATTCGGTAAGAGCAAGTTTGATAGCCAGTAGTTCCCGATTACCTATATCGTAATTTCGTTCAGCAGGAGATAGCCGACGAGAGAAAAAGGCACATGGGTGAATCTTTTTAGTAAGAATATCTTCTTGAGATAATACTGCACCTGCACCGTAGTCGGAGGCATCCACTTCAACACGAAATGGCAGAGAAGGGTCAGGATGGCGAAGAATGGGTGCGGACATGAATGCTTCCTTAAGAAGCGATTAAGATTTCTGAGCTTCAGGAGACCAGAAACTTGGGTCAGCTTTTTTCTTAGTGAGAGCCACAATGGGAGAGATGACAGAAGAGAAACCACGAATGAATTGGCGATAATAATTGGAAAAGCCTATAAAATGTTGGATACCTTTGAGAGTATTAGGTTGAGGCCACTCCTGTATCGCAGCGACTTTAGAAGGATCCACTTCCAAACCAGAAGCTGAGATAATATACCCTAGAAAAGTTACCTTTGGAACATGGAATTGGCATTTCTCAATGTTGGCATGCAGGGAGTGGGAACGAAGGCGCTGGAGAACTTCCTTGACGTGGTTAACATGTTCGGAGATATTACGGGAGAAAATCAAAATGTCGTCTAAATAGACTACCACACTTAGACCAAGTAAATCATGAAAGATGTCATTCATTAATTCCTGAAAAACTGCAGGGGCGTTACAAAGACCGAATGGCATTACGAGGTATTCATAATGGCCTTCATGAGTGTTAAAGGCTGTTTTCCACTCGTCTCCTTGTCTGATTCGAATGAGATTGTAGGCGCTCAGAAGAACATGAAATGAAGCAGTTTATTCATAACAGATAAGCAGTTAAAGAATAGTAGAGGCAGCATCTATACTGCACAACCTTTTTTGTTCCTGAAGAAGCCGCTTGCAGAGGGCGGGGAAACGCATCGAACTGACTCAGTTTTTCATTGCTACTTGCTTGATTTTAACAGCTCATTTGTGAGTATATACTGTATATTGCTATTTTTTAAATAAATTTGTCATTCGTTACTACACTATGGAGATTCCTTTTTTTTCTGAGTGACTCCATTGGGATAATGCTATACTAGTGCTGATTCTGCGGACATTGCCTTGATTTCATGGTTGACTGCCTGGAAGTTTTTGGCTTATTACATGCTTTATTGTTGTTTACTTCTGGTAAGCAGAATGTTGTGGCAACTTTAGGATATTGCATCACATGCACGATTTAAGTTTGCAGTGCTTTCCAGTCTGCACTTATCCATCACCTTGCCTGTTTCCAAATAACCGTCTGTAGTTTCTGGGTCTTTCACTTTAATAGATTATGTTAATGCACTTAGTGCGTTTTGCGCTTCTCTTTACAGGTTTTCTTTCGTTTGTATGGAAAGCATTCATGATTTGTTTGCAAAATTTCATTTTAATGAAGAATTGTGCTAAAAACATAACCTTTAACAATTATAGCAAAATGTTTCTTTAAATGAACCACAACTGTTTCACTTATATTACTGATTAACCTAAGTACCAGGGAAGCTTTATTGAATATCTACAGATTTAAACTCAAGCAGGAAACAATGTTTGGCCATATAAATCATGACCAGTGCTAACTTGTAAATCCATAGCTATTAAAATGAACTATAGTATTGTATTAAACTTTGAACTCCACCACATATTACATTTTAGTCAAGCGAGACATGTACAGGTACACCAAGCTTCACAGGAAGATGTAAACTGAATGAGCGCATATGTAACATTATTAAATAAAAAGCAAACAGAGATCCCTCATATAAATCAAGGACAAAGGTCAGGTGAGCCTCCGCTTTTAATGTTTTAAATTAAACACAAGAAAAAATGCATAAGTGCATAATCCCTCCCACTTTGTTTGCGAACTGAACTTTGAAGCCTGTGAGCTTTTAAATAAATATGTTTAACTCAGCAGATGTATATAAAAGCAATAGTCCAGGCTTATACAAGGATAAAACTTTGTACAGAAGATGGTCAGGATAGGACCCTTTCTGGGGCACTTACTGAATATATTTACTTCTCTAAAGCACCATAGAAAACAATAGGACTGAGTGAGCTCTGTTCATACAACATAGCTGCTATCAGTGAAGATAAACAGACAGAAATGTAAAAAAAAATCACAAATTCAACTTCATACAACAAGTGTTTTATTTAAATAGCCGGCATGCCAATCCAAATGACAATTTTTATTTTTATGGTGTGTAGCCCTGATGAAAATTGGAAACATTAGAAATGTCCAATTTCACCAATTCTACTAATTTACATTTTGGAAGCTCTATATGTGTACTTAGAGCCCCCTCTTGTGATCAAATGTAGAATGACACTTGTTTTTGTGTTTTACATTTAGCAGGGTCTCACTGGATTTCCACCCAGTGATAATGTAGCCAATCAGGAGCTTCACCCTAGTTTCCTTAACAGAGTGTTTGGGTGTGTCCTGTGTCTTCTACCACTGAAAGTTGCAGTCAAAATTCCTCTCCCTTCACCCTCCTGGTGGGGGGGGGGCTGCTAAGGGAAATTACCTTAGGGAGCTTTCATATGTCTAGCTCACCTTAGCATGTGAGAGTGGACAGTGCAGATTATTTACCTGGGTAGACCCCACGAAGAGCTTAGTGGCCTAGGGGGACTAGTGTGATCGTCATTGAAAGGGGATGCACAGATTAGGGTTCATATTAGGATAGGCTTAGGGACCAGGAAATAGCCCAATAGAAGAAGGAATCCCTGAGATGTCCAGGCAGAAATTGGTGCCTTCCAGAACCTGCCCTTGGGTCACATACATGCAAGCTCTGAGGAAAGTAGATTGTATATATCTGTATTCCGTTCTACAGTATTATTCATATGTAAAATATGAATACTGGTAGCACTGGCTGGTTGTGGCTCTTCCTGATACTTGTGTTTACATTTCTCCTGAGGAAGGACATAGACACCAGTTTGTCACATTTTGAGCACCACTATAGTCACAGTATAAAAGTTACCTGCATTACCAGTATTATATACATCCATTTCTATGGCAGGTTAAGTTGTTACTTGGTCACTATATTTTTTGTCATTGGGTATACAGACACCTTTTGCCAAATTGGAGCCATGCCATCAACCCCCTATTTTGCTGCTTTGATCTGTCAAAGAAGCAAATTTGAAGGAGAACGCCTTAACAATTTTCTACTTCAAAGATCTCCAATGCTTGGTAAATAGGCAAATGTGATGCCAAGAGGTGCGTTAATTACACAGTCATAAGCTTCCCAAAAGGTTGCGAATTTGCCATATCACAGAGTAGATGAAAACACTAAGATGAAGAAGTGTCAAAATGGCGTGAAATCTGGACCTTTACATGACTGTTTTCATTTTTATGAATTACTCCCTTAATCCTTACCATAATGATAATTGTTTTGCCACTATAATAATGGGATTGTTTTGAGCTATATTAGAAGGGTCATTTCTGGTTGTATAACAGTGTTTCTGTAACTTTTCTAGAAAGGTTGGTTAATATTTTCAATTTATTTATTTTTAACTAAAATATTTAATAATAATAATAAACTTAACCTTACATTTACTATGAATGTGAGAATCATAAAGGTTGAATCTAACCCATACAGACTTCCGGGTTTCCTAAGTCTGCTGCAACAGTTAGCTACATCATGCCACCAGCTGCCACACAAACATTCTATTCTAAAACATACTAGTGGGGCAGTTCTTTTGTTTATGTAGAAAATGAAGATTCCAGAGCTTGATTAAAAATAGTGGCGAACACATTGAAATGGGCCACATTGCAAAATTTGCACTACCTCCCCTCCCCTCCCCCCTGTGATTTTGCATTAAATAACCTGTTTCCAGCTCTGGGCCTTTCTCTCCAATGGGCCTAACAGCAGCTGCCTCCCTTACCTATATGATATATATAACACTGTTCCCAGGATAGTCAAAATAAACCATAATACACAACAATTATGAAATAGAATTAAACAAACATGTTATTAAATCTGTCTTTGACTCAATGAGTTATAGCTTAACAGTATCCAAACAGAAGTTAAATTCAGGAAAACTGAATTACAAAGCAGCTGATGAACCTTGTCACACCTGCTGCCGCTTGACAGTGATGTCAGTGAAGCCTTCTATACACTTATAACTGGGAATGAACCGGCCGGCAGCATCATGTTAACTCTTTGCTACATCTGGGTTTACGGACATTTTCCAGTGCATCAAATGCTTAATCAAAGACAGAATTCCTTGAAAGAAGCAATCAGTTCGCAGTCAGGTTTTTGTAGAACTTTTGATACTTGACCCAACTTACCCTCTTTAGTGGGGTAATTATCCTACCAGCATTTGTCCAGCTAAATCACACATGCTGCAGCACAGGCTGCAAACCATTTCATTGTTAAGGTCATCAAGATTAAACCCCCATATAGACTTAAAATTCTGCAAAAAAAAAAAAATCTTTGGGTAAAAAGCTATCCACTCCTGATTTCCACCTTGTACTTGATATAGCACTTGATGATATGATATGTTGCCTTGCAGGGATATTGTCCTTGAATAATGATCTAATGAACCTCTTCCTTGATGTGAGGTCCATATAGCCAGGGATAAATTAAGTGGTAGCAAATGATCAGAGCAGGTGGCTACATTGTTCAGTACATAGGGTTCCATGTTAAAGGCTTATCGAGAAAAAGCTATTGTTATGGACAGAATGGCTGTTAAAATAGATCTGTCAGCATAAACCTTGGGGAATTAATGCAGTAGATGAGATGATTGTGATTATTTTCCAAATGGATAATTCCATGAGTGGAAATGACTGTTGGAAAATGACAACGTGACTGTTGGAAAACTGATTCTAAATGACCAATTCTTGTTGATTTCAAGAATGCAATGTTTGCATATACACAATGAAGCAGAGAGGCATTTAGTTTTAATTCTAAAATTCTATTGTTCCATACATTTCATTTCTTTCTAAAACAGATGTATCTTTCCAATGACTTTTGAAAATGCAAACTGAATGCTAATATTTGGGGCGTAATTCAGAAAGGTGAGAATTCGCCTTGCGATGCTTCACCTCAGCTCGCACAGACTGTTATGCGCTGGCTGATGTCCTGCACTCGGACATCAGCGAATGCTTTAAAGGGATTCCAGTTTCAGCGAGGCTCGCGAGGCATGACTCCACTCGAGTCGCCAAACTAGATTTGGGATGGTGCAGGGACTAAACAGAATGATACATTATAAAAAATAATTATATTAACCTTCTACTTACTGGTGCTAACTATGGTTCGGAATACTTCCCCTTTTAAAGTTACAGTGTCCAACAGTAATTTGCATGTCTATTTCTCACTGTTAAAAATGCTTTTGGAATAGACTTTTCTTAATTATTCCCATGTCTTTTCTTTTCATCAGCACTTCCTTTTAGAAGCCCCTTCTAAAGTGAAATCTTAAGTCATGGATTTGAATGAAAAGTTTAAGAATTCAGAGTAACCAATCAGAATCTTTCAAGTGTGCAACCTCGCAGTGCTGCTGCCCACCTGCTTCTTTATGATTCTTTCAGAATTCTCAACCCTGTGGATAAGGTCGGTGACATAACAGGAAGTAGGTGAAAGAGCAGAGGTTTCTATAAATGGCTTCAAATGCAAAAATAAAAACAAAAAAACAATGAAAATAAATATATATTGCAAAAATCTTTTATTTACTAGTGACAATTACAAATAACTGTTGGATTCTGGTCTGTTCCTTTAAGAACACAAAAAACTAAAATAGCAAAATACCATCAGGGTGCCATGTGAAAGTAAAGGGAATACATTAAACTCACAGTCACCATTTTGGTATTGGCTTAGGCTATTTTAACATGATCAGAAATATATGTCAACTCTCTATATAAAGAGAACCCCCTCCCCCAGCTTTTAGTTGTGTTCTGCCTTACATCTACCTTTCATTATGTCTTAAGACTTTGGTCTTTTCCTGTTATTCACTTATATTGTGAATTTGTTACATAGAACCCTTCACAGGCGAGAGATATAAAACTAGCATTTTGTACTTCAGTTCTGCTGGTAACATCTGTATGTTTTCTCTTTTTAAGCACTTAGTTCTGGTGAGATGAGCAATTTCCTATAAACTACAAGCCAATGAATGTAAAAGGCCAGGGCATGTGTGATCTGTGTGAACATGTTTTTTTTTTAAATGTTCCTAGCACTATGGTATGAAAACAAAGGGAGTGTATTTAGTTTTCGGCTGAATAGTTCTGATAGTATGAGTGGTATTGCATAATCCAGAAACTGTAGGCATGATTTTAAATTTGTAATTTAAAGGACCATTGCAACACTATAGGTATCGTATAACTTCCAGCATACCCTGCAGATCTGCAAATCTCCCATGAAGTGTTTTATATCTACACCTGTTAGGTTTAGTTGCTTTCCTGTGTGAGTATACACTTGGAAATAAAGCTTGCCTTAGTGGATATGGGCTTGGAATTTCCTCACCCAAGTAACCTTGATCACATAAAGACCTTTATAGTTAGCAGGGGAATCTTTGCTTAGCCCTTTCAAGGAGGATATGCTGCTGTTCAAAGGACGAGAGACCTTGGGGGCGAAATTTATTAAAATCGGTAAATTACCGATATTGCGATATCGATACCATTGATATCGCGATATCGGAATTTTACCGATATCGTGATAGCGATATTTCAGCCGTTCTGCCATTGAAATGAATGGTTCGGCCGAAATTTGATTTTGCGATATCGGTAGTGTCGATATGGGTAAAATTCTGATATCGATGGTTTCGATATCGCAATATCGGTAAAAACCTGTTCGATATCGCGATATCGATGCTGTCATTTTTATTAAATTTCGCCCAAGTCTGCTTCAGATTCCTAAATAGACTGATCTATCACTTATGTAGTATCCATGGATAGGCCTATTCCTGCAAAGCAAATTTAGGATGGATTCTGTGTTTTACATACAGACATCCAGCACTTCCCTGGGAGCGATTGAGAAGTCTCTGTTAATCAATCTGAGTTATGCCCATATCCAGTAATCACCAACTATTTTTCTGTTATTAAAGAGAAATTTAATGTAGACAGAAATACAAGTATTTCAAAAAGACAAATGCATTGCATACAATATATTAAAATAATAAATATCTTCTTAAAAAATGTACAGTACTTTTAAAATGAAATCTATTATGTTTGTGTAACAAAAGGAAATATTCTCAGGTCTATAAATTTCTTTATACATTTCTTTTGAAGCAAGCCAGCACTTCTCAATTACAAACATATCTTTTAAACTTATTTTTTATAGTTAAAAAAAAAAAAAAAACAGAATTGTTCATGCTCCTTTAAGGCTTAAGGTCTTCTTATTTTGCCGATAGTAAAAATGAGAACTGTCCTATAAACATCTTGATACTGTCTGTTTATTGCTGTATAAAGAATAGGGTAAATGCAGCTGCTTAGCAAAAAATTTGCCACTATCATATGAATCATCTGGAGAACTCATTTTTAGCATCAACAATGTTGAGTAATAAGAAAGGAATGTAGAAAACAACATAGACTATAAGGACCACAAAGCACATCCAGGTGAATTTTTGAAATCTGAGCCTTTTAGTTAAGGCAATGTCCTTGGGAGATTTCTTTTTTTTTTTGAAAAGCAAGCCAGCACTTCTCAGCTACAAATACCCCAAAGGTCTTTTCAAAAACAGAAGAAATCATGGTTTTCTGATTTTGCTGATGGCAAAAGTGAGAACTCTCGTATAACCATCTCGAAACTGTCTGTTCATGGCTGCATAAAGAATAGGATTAATGCAGCTGTTTAGCCAGGTAAGGTTGGCCGCTATCATATGAAGCATCTGGGGTGCTCTGTTTTTAGCATCAAAAATGTTGAGTAATAAGAAAGGAATGTAACTAACAACAAAGAATATAAAAACCACAAAGCACATCCGGGTGACTTTTTTGAAATCTGAGCCAGAGTCTTTAGGTTGAGGCAATGTCCTTGACTGATTTTTTTCATAATCAGTGGAATGAGAAGCGACCACACTTTGTGAATTACTCTTAATAGAAGGGAGTTGCTCTGAAATGATCTCGCTGGAGGCCCCTGTGTGCACCCCACTGTCCATCTCTTGAAATGTGCCTACGGCCGTTGAATTGATGCCAGCGACATGTTCATTTTTTGCCTTTGCAGTTTTCAGTTTATACTGGTCTAATGCTTTTGCAGCTGATTTCACTTTACGGTGAATTAGGAAGTAGAAGACACCCACACAGCTAAGGCCAATCACGAAATAAAATGCCATTAAAATGGTTGTGTAAGGTCTGCCTTTGATACGATGAAAGCTGCAGGTACACACTTTTGGGACTAAAACAAATACGTTCCAAAGTGGAGCAAAGCTAGAAAATCCCACCAGCCAGGTAGCTAAAAGTATTAATGGTAGCCCCATTTTAGAAAAGATCTTATCAAATAGTTTGTTGTTGGTTATAAGGATATAACGGCTGACGGCAATGAGGCAAAGGTTCAAGATGGACACAGAGTTCGATACAAAAAGTAGCATTCCAAAGACCCTACAGAAGGTGGCACCGCTTCTCCAGTACAGGTGAAGATAGGCATCTACTGAGAAGGGCTGTAGAAACGTGCAGTACAGGATATCAGCCAAAGACAAATTTATAATAAGTAGATTAAAACGAGTCTGGAGTTTTTTATCCAGAGCATATGCAAGCACTGTCAACACATTTCCGATTGTTCCCACTAAAGACACAATGATTCCCCATGTCACACCAAAATAGCGGTACTCCACAATAGATGGGTGATAGCAGGAAAAATTGTCTTCTGTCTCATTCATGACGGCAATGAATAATCAAAGAGCTCCTGTTGGTAAAGAGAAAACAAAGACACTACAGTAAGCACAATGCCCATAGAATAAATAGGTCAAGACAAATTCAAATAAAAATACAATTCAGAATTTAAACCAAAATATCCATGTAAATTTGCATGGTTGTTTACACCTCATATTCTTATTGTAGAACACTGCATAATATGTGAGGTTTAGATATTTATAAAGCTTTCCATTCATTTTTTATAGAATTGGAAACCGCTTTTTAATCGTAAAAAAACTACATAAAAAAAAAAAAACAGTTTTACCAGCATTAAGTGGTCAAAAAAACTTTTCAACTTTTATAAATAACCCCTTGATTCATGTGAACTTTCCATCAAGATAGAAATTGTATGGGGGCAGATTTCACATCTGTAAACCTACTATGTTCTCGAAGGTTCAAACTGAAACAAAATGAGTAGATCGTTCATATCTGAGTAAATTCATTTCTAGGGATGAAGGATAATTTAGAAGAGATTTTGAGCAGTTACTGTTCTGGAACCTTCTTGTATTAAAGGAAAATTGTCAAGCAGAATAAATTTGTTTTATTGGAAACCCCTATTAGTAACCAGATAGAAGGACCACAGATAGAATCTCAGTTGGCCCTCTGAAGTCTAGTAGAACATTTGAGACCCATTCTGAAGAATGAAATATTGTCTTTCAGGATCCCAGATTCTTTAGAGTCAAATATATAGTAGGTGTAAAAGACTTTTAATGGTTGTTGTGTTCATTTTCTTGTAGCTGATTGAATCTTTTACATTTCACCTCTTCTTTCTACTTCCTTTCCATTTCTCACCCTTATGCTGCAGCTAATCATAGGATATAACCATTTGATAAATATAACATGATGATTAAAATATACTTCGCAATCACTTTAAATTTTAACAGACGTGGTGGGACATATTATTCATCGCAGTTGTGGAACATATATTAATCATTAAAGGTTCTACATAGTGCAAGATTTCTTAAACAAGGTATTCATAGTGTCTCTGCTACAGAGATAGCATTTCCAAACAAAAGCAAAAAGCAAAGGTATAACTAATATTCATAGTAAAGTGGGAGGATATGAGCACCTTAGGTCACACCCACAAATTGACCTCACCCTTTTCTTCAACTAATCACAGGTTCAATTATGCAGTGAACTAAATTGCTGAACTGTGTAACTCATAATTTCATGCAAAGTGAAATCAAGTTAAACATTTGAATGTAAGAAAAATTACTGCTTAGAATTTATCTCCCAGTCCCCCCCCACAACCCTGTCTCAGAGGGAGCTGTCTGTTATGCCTATAGGGAATTATGGTACTGCCTAAATTAGCAGATTTCCCCAGTTGCATTAATATTATAATATGGTTTTATATATTATTGTCTTCTTTTTACCATATCCAAATAACTGTGTGCATGATGGTTTATGGGGTATGTAGTGGTCCGGTGGGCAGCTGTGCCTTCTCATACCTTTCCTCTGTTAGGGAGTGCATAGGGTGAGAGAAACTGCCCAATTCTACCGCTACTGAAATTCATTCAGTGGTTGAAGTAATATCAAGGCCAGTGCCATCCCTAACATCTTCTGGGTGACTTCACCATCTGGTGCTGTTAAAGGGATAGTGCTATTTTAGGAGAGGGGGTGCAAGACCCTGCTACACAGCTGGGGCTACTGAGCCCTCATGAATCTCTCAAATGTTCTGGATTCTAAAGAATCCATATGCCCATTATTATTAAAGGTGCAGGCCTACTGACATAGAACCGGACACCTGCTATGTAAGGGATTCCTAGAGATCACTGCCAGAGTCATTGTAAGGAGCTTGGAATAAACTGGATTCTCTAGCAGTGACAGCACCACAAATCTACCCTGGGTTATCACTCTATAGGGGCAGCTACTTGTTTCATGTTCCATTTGTGCCCATGTCTCTATTGCTACCTGACCCAACTCTATTTATTTTTATGTGCTACAAGTTAATACATTGTGTGTTTCCAATTCAACCCTGGCATACACTTTTAATGTTGTAACATGTAATATAATATTACACTACCCCAAACACCATTGGTTATCTGAATCATTACAAGGGTCCACTCCAGAGGGTACTAGAATGTAACCCAGGCTGGTGCTAGTCCAAGCATTGGGAAGGTTCCTGAATACTACAGCAAACACTGTTTCATCCAAGCATTACTGGGGGATGCAGATTCACGTGCTGATTTGGTTTGAATGAAATCTGTTTTTTTTTCACAGTTCATAAACTCTTTCTGCCCTGCTCATTTATATTTCTATATACTGTAACTGTGTTAGACTCCAGTTTAGTTATACCAGTACATGCAACTTCCTCTCACAGATTGGTCAGTAGCACGGACAATACAAGCAGGTGTGGTATGTATGCTTGACTGGAAAGCAGTTGGTATAATGTCTGTACTATGGGAAGCAGGCTTACTGTAAATGTAAGTTAAGTTTCTCATGATTAGCAGGAAACCTTAATAAATACATTTCAGTCATGTGCTGAAATATGTACATACACTTAAAACAATCACATGAATATTTAAAGATAGACAATTAACAATGCTATATATATATATATATATATATATACTGTATATTTTATATACTATGGTTACCAGATAGGTATAAAATAACAGAACATCTTTGTCACATGATATTAGCAGGGCTTGTGTAATTGCTAACATATTGCATTCATTTAAATGTGAAACTCAGTTGAATGAATTTTATAACTGTCCCAGATATTTCAGTTAAATTGGTAATTTTACACATAGCTATGAACTTCTCACCCAGGAAAGTTTGGCAATGACCTGCTCTAAGAAGGTGCGGGAGGGTCTGTTACAATAAACTCCCTTAGAGAAATTCTTTTCATTAGTCTCAGCACAGGACATTAGACTGAAGTGTGTAGCCCGGGAAATATCCTACTGAGTCTAATGCAATTCCAAATGTGTAAATGAGCCCTAAGTGCATCCTAGTCATCTTTATGGTACATAATACATGCTGTGAATGTGCCTAAATGCTTTTAGACATTTGTATAATGTAATTCTATGGTGCAGTGCACACATGCTTTTTATTTTGAGTTTCAGTAAAAGTGCCTCAAGATTGTTGTGACTTTATATTAATGAATAAATACAAAAATTCAAAAAAAATTGCATATGAGTTAAAAATATGTGTATAGATAATTTCACATGGCATGTGCTTGTACCCTTAGAAGGGTGGAGATCAGGTGGGCTCATTTTTTAACAGGATTACATTGTCATCAGGTGAACATAAGACAATGAATCCATTAATAATAACCCATTACAGTCACCCTCCAGTATCCTTAAAATGGGAAAACACGAATTGCCCTTGTCAGTGCTTGAACTAAAAGTATGTTTGTTTCCCCACGGTAAATAGAAACTGCTGGAAACATTCTACATACATTGCAGAAGCTTTCCCTCTTTAGCTTACTGCTTTACAGCATGTTATACAGTGTTTCAGCATAAAACAGTTCGTTCAACAGGAAAGAAAGAGAAAAGAATGGATCTCCCCCTGACTTACCCAACACAGGAACAGTGGCTGATGATCTCATGCTTATAAGGAACCTCTCCAGCCTTTTATGCACTGCCTTTCCTTAGTGAAAGCAATGAAAACCCCACCTTGCTCAATAATCTGACAAAACATCCGCTAACATGCCACTTCTAGTGGCTGTCTGTGATACTAATTAACCCTGTGGGTGCTAAACTTACATACACTCATCTACATTCCTAATTACCTTGCATGGTACCAACTGGTGTTTGTATTGTACAATATTTTGTCTAGATAAGCATAGCTCCCAACTTAGTACTGGTGTGCCCACATAAGTATTGCTAGCATGCCAACGTAAGTATTACTACCATGTCCACATTAGCATCACTGGTGTGCTCACTTTAGTATCACTGGTGTGCCCGCATTAGCCTCACTGGCGTGCCCACATTGATATTACTTTCATGCCCACATAAGCATTACTAGCATGTCCATATTAGCATCCCTGACGTACCCACTTTAGTATCATTGGTGTGCCCGCACTAGCATCACTGGCATACTCACAATGGTATCACTGGCATGCCCACATAAGTATTAATAGCAAGCCTGCATTAGCATCACTGGCATGCCCTCATTAGTATCACTGGCATGCCCGCATTAGCATCACTGGCATGCCAACATTAGTATCACTGGTATGGTATCACTGACATGACCACATTAGTATCACTGGCATTCCTGCAGTTAAAATCATTTGCGCGCCCCCATTAGCATCACTGGCATGCCAACATTAGTATCACTGGTATGGTATCACTGACGTGACCACATTAGTATCACTGGCATTCCTGCAGTAACATCACTGGCGTGCCCCCATTAGTATCACTGGCATGCCAACATTAGTATTACTGGTATCATGGTATCAGTGGCATGCCTGGATTAGTTTCACTGGCATTTCTCAATTAGCAACACTGGCGTGCCCACATTGGTATCACGAGCATGCCCACATTAGTATCACTACAGCATTCCTCCCCCAGCATTGATGTAACTTCCTGTGAGCGACAGGAAGTTTAATCATTACTGGGGGAGGAAACGCTATAGCGCTCAGCACAGACAGCCGAGCAACAGAGGAGCTAGGTAGGGAGAGAGAAAAGGAGGGAGGTGAGCACTAAGATAGCGCCCCCCTCCTTCAGAGGGTAGGGCTTGTAGGGCAGCATAGTGTGATGGTGCTCTGATAATCTTGGAAACAGGGAGGGCTGGGCAGGCAGGGAGAGCTGACCGATCCAAGCAGGATTTGCATTGGAAGAGGGGTAGTCTTATACAGCGAGTATATCCCAAACTCTATATTTTAATTGGAAAAGTTATGGGTCCTCTTATACACCCAGTCGTCTTATATGCCGGCAAATACGGTAGTCAAAAAATCAGTCTAAAGCAAAATGTCACAAACAACTGAATAGCCATAAATTAGTTAAAATGCAAAGTTTCAACTTAGAAAGTCATATTATAGTGACCCAGAGTTGGGCACTACTAAAATTTTATATATTCTGTGACTTGGTGGGAGTTACTTAATCACTCTATAGGGGTTATAACTTAGAAGAGACAGACCTGCAACCTAGTGAAAAGGGAATTCAATACACCTTGGATGGTGAGTGCTCTAAATTTGAGGATTATTTCTACAAAAGGTATATAGTATATATACACCTGCTATATTTATGATGTAATACACCTTGAGTATTATAATATTAGTGTTATGAAAATATGGGAGGAGGTCCCATTTTTGAGTAAATAAGAATGCATAGGACATAAAAGTGTGGTTGAAGAGAAAGATCCAATCATGTACAGTAAGAGTCACAGATTCACACCTCCCAGAGGTGCCAGCACCCAGTCCTGGAACTCTACCCTTAAACTGGAATATGAAAGAGGGACATTTAGGGAAGCTACTGTGAGGATTATTTAAAAATGTATATGCATTTTTAAGGAATTTTGGAACTCATGAAATGTATGGAGAAGTCTGCTGTTTTAAGACTGTTCTCCAGTAAAGGTTTCAATTGTTTTGTTAAAGTGCTCATGTCAGCACCAGATTATTATATTTTTATATAGCATGTTACATTGCAATGCTAATAAAGTAGTTAGGAACAAAAAAAATGTTAATATGTTTAAGATACCCTTACTTAAATCCTGTCCTGATTTGAAAACATGGAAGCAGCCATTTTCTGCCTGACCTGCCACTCAAACACTG
>WMED01011168.1:0-15393 GCA_019650415.1 Pipa parva | reverse complement strand
GTGTGAACCATGCCTGAATAAATACATCATACATTTATTATAGCTTCTAATAATAAATCTAATTTAGACAAAGCTGAAACTGAATCTTACTCCACTGTAAAGTTGAGGCTCTCCGTTCAGTTTATTGAATCACATAATTAGTAGTTTCTGGAGGTTTCTCTCCCTTCCACAGGACAAAAACTGAAATGGACAAAACTTTTAAGTTGCCGTAAGTGACATTTCTTTTAGGGTTCCTGAAAATAAAAAAAATTAAAGGATACCATCATCAAAATTGTTGATGTTCATTTGATTGAACTACAATGTACGTGTTGCAACAGAGGAATGTCAACTACAATGTACAGTACATGGTGCAATAGAGGAATGTCAACCACAGTGTATGGATAGGACAGCTACACTCAGGGGGGAATTCACTATGTTCCGAAGTGAGGCGAACACTACGCACCTCACTTCAGAACATAGTGAATTCCCCCCTGTGTTTACCAATGTCTTTTCAAAGCCCTCAACTTTTGGCTGTTGGAACAATCAGGACACATTTGGGTGTAATTGGATTGTACTTGGAAAGTCAATTAGTATTCAAGTAATCAACTGATTTCATGGAAGCTTCTTTTTTTAGTGTCGAATGACAGGGATGTGGCAATGATGGATCAAAACTCTTTGGACTATGGCATATCAAGAGAAATAAATCGTACAAAACAAATAAATCCAGGCTGCTCACTGTGTAGACTCAAAAAGGTACTGCCATTTTATTGCGGAAAAAACATTTCAGAGGGCAACCGCCTCCCTTTATCAAGACAGATGACAGGAGTGAGGGTGTCACAAACCCTTGTGTCTTCCTCCATAACTGTATGGGCTAAACCAGACTTTAAGCAGCGCAGCAGTTGCAATTGGGGGGATTATTCATTAAGAAGTGAATTCGACTGTCGAATTCGCAAACAACAGATTCCGATAGTAAATCTGCTACAATTTCCCCATTGTAAAGTCACGACAATTTTACCATAATAAAGTCGTGACTGCGACAATATTTTCATTATAAAGATGCGACTGCGACAGTAGCAGCCTATTGCGACTGTCTTTATCTGGCAAATTTGCACCTATACGCAACAATTTGGGCTTTAGTGAATAACCCCCTGGACATTTTTTTTGGCTTTTGGATACTTGGTGGGGTTTGCTGTATAGATACATCGTTGCTTGTTACTTTGATTACCTTTGTAGCTGGTTTTGGCTTTTGAAGTGTTTATTTGCTGCTTTTGATGTCAGTTGTTCAGTCTCCAAAAAAAAAAAATTTTTTTTTTTATAAACAGGTCTAGAATTGCAAACAAGAAAGAACATTAAGCAACATTTGCTATATTAAAGTAGGTTGGAAAGTCTGGCGATTAGCAATATGGCGTAATCTGAATGTCGAAGGGGAAATATCTTCCAAAACAAGTAATGTAGAAAGATGCAATGCTAAAAGTTGATAATTTGGTTATGTGTTCAAAAAAGCCAAAAAATTTTTTTTCTAGTTTTCAACCATTTTGACCTTCTAAAATTATTCCCCATTGCGCTATAATTTAACTGTTTGTTATTCCTGCTGGATAAAATGCAGGAGATTAAAGTTCACTTTTGCTGGGCGTACATGAGGGGGTTAATGCATGAATGTTTCTAGGTTTGTACCAATAACAAAATGTTGCATTCAAAATTATGATTCACATATTTACTATAAATAGAAAATCTAGATGTTTTCTCTTAGCTAGAACTAAATACAAAACAGCCGCCCTTTAAAAGTAGGAATACCGAATATTTTAACTACTGTGTTTCCCCGAAAATAAGACAGGGTCTTATATTAATTTTTTTCTCCTATAGACGCACTAGGTCTTATTTTTGGGACACGTTACTGGTACGGTATATTTCTCCTACTTTACTGCAGCTAGGTCTTATTTTGAGGGGAGGTCTTGTATTTATAAGCTTGGAAAAAATTGCACTTGGGTCTTATTTTCAGGGAAACAGTATAATATAAACTTGATACTTACCAATAATGCATCACATTTCTTTATATTACTTCATTTATACAGTACTGTAATGCTTTAGATGAGAAAAACATTTTAGAGAAAAAAAATATTCCATATGCAACACTGGCACACTGCACATTCCCATTAGGTCAATTTGAAATGCACAGCACCCAGTTCTAGTAATATCCATTTGCCAGTTCAACTGAAAAGTGACCAATAAAAATATAATCTAGTGAAGCCAGTGTAATATTTAAAATCCTCAGTGGAACCTTAATGGGCCCAGTGATGGTCAACCTTTTGAGCTCAGTGTGTCAGAATTTATCAAAAAATAAAGCACAACTCGGGTGGTGTGTCACTTTGAAGAAAATCCGTAATTTTTTTGAAGGTGGGGCAACTCTCCTACTGAGAGTATGGCATGAAAGGTACTATGATGTGTGTCAGCAAAAACGTCTTGGTGTGTCATAGGTTAGCCATCACTGAATGGTCCAGTAATACAAAAAAAAAAAAAAATTTGGTTTGGCATGGGAGTTGTACCTGTAAAAATTCTAAATTCCCAATTTCTGTGTTTATGTTACATGGTAGCAGACATTTAATCTAGAGAATACATATTTATAAAGTGTCCCAGAAATCCACATTTTTAAACATTTGACTGCACCCAATGAGATTAACACAGTCAGGATTATTTTTGTTCATTTCCACATAAAGCTTGACATCTCCAAGCTCCCAATTATTGGTTGGGTAAATGTAACAATAAGCTCAGATAAAGGTGCTAAGGATATCCAACATTACCCCTTTGGGGACAACCCATTTATCAATGGAGAAGTCTATGGGGACAATCTAATCATACTTATCAGTGGAGCCAACATAAACCACCCTCTGGGGGCTATTTAATTTTACTAGCCAATTTGAACCCACTGTGGAATATCCAATCCAATGTAGGTTCTGCCAGTAGCTTCCATTACGGTAAAGGCCTTCTTTCTTTGGGGACCTAAGCGCACTTGTGATTTGCTGGTGCCCCTCAACTTCCTTTCTTTTTCTGCAAATACTTTTTTTTTTATGTAGTTGTCCAACTCTTTAACATCACCCACCAGTGACTGACCCATTACAAGACAATCAAGCTGTAACTTCTGTTTATTATGAGGTATGCAGCAAATGGAAATGTTCTTTCTTGACATTTGTTAGGCAAGCTATGCTTAATATTTTATGCTGCCAGCTTCTGAAAATCATCTTTAAAGAACAACAGTAATATATTACACTTACCTGATGGAGCCACCTCT
Source organism: Pipa parva (assembly GCA_019650415.1). NCBI lineage: Eukaryota > Metazoa > Chordata > Amphibia > Anura > Pipidae > Pipa > Pipa parva. The sequence goes on along the minus strand of WMED01011168.1, from coordinate 12,128 downwards.
CCCTCCCCCCATATATGATGTGTACTGCGCCATAGGCTACGCCCCTTGTTCATTTCACCCCAAAAAAAATTTTTTTATCAGCGCATGCACTTTCTGAAAATTAAAAACTTACCTTACATTAAATTCAACTGTTGCATACACAGATTCATCTGTGCAATAATTTCTCTTCACCAAGGCATACTTCACAGTGCTTCGGCTGACACAGAAGCCAGAGTGAAGCTCCGCCCACTTATTGCAGTGCAAGTGGGTTTCAATGTCATTGTGTTCATTGCGAGGCCAATGAAAACGCTCCCCGCAATGAACTTGATGATGTTAAAACCCTTTTTCATACACTAGCAGAGCTTCGCGCTGGCTCCTCTGTCAGCCAAAGCACTGGGAAGTCTGCATTGGTGAAGAGAAATTATAGCACAGATAAAGCAGAGACTGCAACGGTTGAACTTAATATAAGGTAAGTTTTAAATTTTTTTTTTTAAGTTTTAGTTCTTCTTTAACCTTACCAACAATATAATGATTTTTAGAGCAGAGCTAGAACAACCAACTAATCTACACCTACAAAACACCCAAATATATAATTCCTATAAATGTACTGTACAGGTGTCAGTGCAAATGTAAAGAACACTTCTTTAAAACTTGATACTGGAAAATACTGTATAATCACTTGGTATACATAATTTATAGCCACAAACACCCCAGGTTTTGATCTTCCATATTGATTCTCAATTTTGCTTGTTGTCTCCAGAGAAAATTTAATGTGATGGAAATAGGATAAAATATCTCTCTTCATCTGCACATCCTAGTACTTTCATTATAAATTGCTTTGCTATAGTGAGCAAAGCTCCTTTAAAATAGGAGCCAGAGGGCCTGAATGCCTTGCTTTGTTTATGCAGTAAATTAAATGTTTCCAACCCACAGAGATAAACAATAAATAAAGGGGTATTTTTCTCAAAGATAACTTTTATACAATAACTGGATAGAAGTATTAGCAATCTCAAAACAGAAATATCACCTTTTTAGTGTTAATAACCATCAACTTTAAATCTGACCTGTCTTTGGAAAGTTAGAAAGAAACCAGGCATGCTATTTGTTCAGTTTGCAACTGGAAATTATGGAAACACAGTGCCCTGATTGCACAAGTGATAACAAATAATTTAAAGCTTTCAGAGTCAATTGGAAACTATTTCAGCAGATTCCCCAATTAGATCACTTATATAGTTATTCAGGGAAATGAGATTAAGGTCAGGCTACACTGACCATTTTTAATTAGGATCATTATTGTCTATGGTTAAAAACAAAATAGCCTCTGTCTATTATCCCAAAGAAAAAAATGGATACTATTTTTCTAACTTGGCTACATAACAGCCAGTGTGACCCTGGCCAAGGTAATAAACTTTCTTCTGATTAGAAAATGGACAGCTGCATTGGGAAAACTAAGGAGAAGTGGGGCAAAGTATTGAATTCTTAGTTGTCAACACATGGAAGCAATTCTGTAAGCTATGTGCCATACCTTCCCCTACAGAATTCTCTCCAATATTAGGTCCAGTAATAAGTCCTTTCTTATGATACAAAGGCAAACTGCAACTTTTAACACTAGAAAAACTCTAACATGAGGAGATGTATTTTGTTTTTTTTATTTACAAGAAGCAAAATACATATTTTGCAAACAGAATTTATTGGGCTGTAAAAATACCAGTATGTGGTACAACAGTTGTTACTAAGTATTACTTACACCTCAAAGAAGAGAGAAAAAAAATACAACTGTACATCTATACTTACAATTATTTTACATTTTAAAATTAAAATATCATTGTCTGATATAATCATTGGGTGCAGCAGAAGCAGTGGATGGCAACATTTTCTTACTGCTAGGACATTATTAAGAATGAAGTTCCCATTCAGAAACAAGATGGTTTAATGCACTTCAGAAAATCTTCTGATAAAATCCAAAGCAAAAGAAGTTTTAAGGGTTGAATGATATGATAATTAATATTCTGCTTTCAAAAAGATTTCTCAAAATGTGTTCAGAGTGGTTTTAACAGGAAACCTGTTTCAATAAAATTTTGAACATTTCCCTTTGTGCTTTATTCAAAGTACAGAAACTACACTTTGAATCCAAAGGTGTAATTATGTAACTTTCACAAAATGTATAATGCAGCCAAACCATCTTTGTTATATGCACAAAACCCCAGGATAAGGAAACGTCACAATGGTTAGGAAAGAGTATAGATACATTATTGTAAAACTGCATCTTGAAGAAAACAAATCCAGTAATTTCATTTTGAATAAATCATTGATAGTATGGCCTATATCTAGCCTGATCAGGGTGATGTGGTCCTGGAATAGGGGCTTGAGATGGGGGCCCTTGCATTCGTGGAGGTGGTCCTCTTGGTGCAGGCCACATCCCTGGGCTCATCCCTCCAGGTTGTGTGAAAGGAGGGCTAAGAGTTCCTTGATCTTCACTGAATTGTGGCAAAGAGTTAGGATTATAATGATGTGGAGGAGGAGCACTGACAGGTGGGCCGCCATGTTGTGGAGGAGGTGGTCCTGGAGGAGGATGATTCATGTATGGTGGAATTTGAGCAATAATATGTCCAGGTGGAGGTGTAATTGGTGGTGGAGCAGTTGTCATTGGTGGCGGAGGACCTTGGCTATACACCATATGAGGAGTACCAGCTGCCTGAGGAGGGTGCTGCATTGGATGACTAATTGGAGGTGGTGGTGGAGGGGGAGGTGCATAATGTTGCTGTGGCGGCATTATATGGTGAGGATGAGCAACCACTGGTTGACCTGGATACTCAGGATGATGGAGAGAGGGACCAGGTGGCTGAGGAGTTTCTCTTGCTCCAGAATTAGAATCATCTTGAATCGGTACCGTGATTAAATTGCTATGCTGTCTGGTAGATATCCTGAAAGCATCTTGATTTACAGAACGGGGTGGTGGAGGGGCTAAGGAAATCTCAGTTGGAGAAGGACGTATTTCATCAAGCTGTTGATTGAAATGCTCATGAGGAACATGTTGTATTGGGGGTGGAGGCATTAATATATGCTGCTTTGGTGGCATATGACTGAGATGGTGCTTATCTGGGGGCATTATGAACCGTTCTGCTATTTCTGCTGGAGGTGGGACCAATGGAGGATGGATAGGTTCAGGCGGTGGACGGATAGCTGGTTTGGCAGCTCTCATGTGGCGGTGGTTAATATGTGCCTGAAGGTCTCTCTGAGATAAATATGTTCTCTTACAACCTTGTACAATACTGCACATAAAAAGCGAACCACGTGCACATTGCTCAATTCGCTGAACCGGATCATTGCAACTGGAAGAAAAATGAGACAAAAATTATGTTTACTAAAAGTATCAAAATACATACTGTAAAACTGAATTGTGCAAATCCAGCAAAAAGGTCTGTAAAGATTCTCTCTGGTAATGTTACAATTATATTTCAGTAAATACGAGGTCTATCATTATTAATGCATCGGCTTAAAGCATTCATTAAAAAATGTAGTTCACTAATAGAGCACCAACATCTTCCACAATGCTGTAAAATGCTAGCAATGGATGATCATGCTTCATGCTTGTGTCATGATTGTATCAAGAATATATATATATATATATATATATATGCACACACACCAGATTAGTAGTAAATCTCTAATTCCAACTTTTTGCACACATGCGGGCCAATCAAGCTTGACTTTTAATGCTGAAGATCAATTTTATTTCCAAAAATAAAGCACTTCTCCTGGGCTTCAGCAAATAGCAAGACAGGTTTATCTATTTTGGTGAATACAGCTCATAGCCACAAGTAGTAACTCTGGGTACTAAACTCCCAACAGTCAGGCACCATGACTGCATAAATATTGTGGATCTTCAGCCCAAATGATAAATTACAATAGCTACTCATAATTTCAACTGAACAGTAATATAAAAACACATCTCTCTCATTTACAGGGTAGAACTGGTCTTTCTAGTAGTGATTGGTAGTTTAAATAGGAAACTGACAATTTTTTACACTTATTGATTTGTCCATTTTGGGTGATTTTATTCAATTTGAAATTCCCAAGTCCTTACAATTATTCTTTGTTCAGCTGTTGAAGTTCTGACACAATTGAATTATTTATACTGGCTGCTAGTACAGTATGTGCCTGCTACTTTTTCTGGTAAAAACCTAGATTATACAAGGTTTGATTATATTGCTGCTGGGTAGCTCCAACATTTGGAAATGACATCATGTGGAGTAAGCACATAAACTGGAAAGGAAGAGAACTGCCACAAATGTGTAAAACAGGACTGTGCCATTTCAGTGGAACTCTATTAAGTGAACACTAAACACTCTTTGTCTTTGTATGTCTAACTATGCATGTTTAAATCAACACAGTGCTGTGCTCTATCTTAACAAGTTGCCTCTGTAACTGAGATTTTGTTTCTTCTATCTCCATAGCTCTGGACTTTGCTTGCAGCCAATGCAACTATTGTTATCTTCTAAAGAGCAAATTAACAATAATTGTTTATAATAATAACAATTGTAACAATATAAGTATCTTGAAATATCACAAAAACTGCACATTGGGTTTCTAGACAAGAAGATAAGTTCAAACAAAGTAAGAAGAAAAAAAAAGAAGAGAACAGACAAAGAAATTTTCAACCATATTCTAAAAGTTGAAGCTACTAGTTCCACTGCATGTATATTGCAGCCACTTTCCACTTCCAGCTACTGTTGCAGTTGTTTTAGTCATTGTAAACCATGGGTGGACAAACTACAGCCCGCAGACAACTTTGGTCTGGACCTTCTGTTGGGAGACAGGACCGGGCCGTGGGGTCGGCAGCCGTGCCCCTCCTCCCTGTCTCTACCTCTTCCGGCTGCTTAGCACTACAGCATTCCTCTCACAGGAAGTTGAAATGTTTCAACTTCCGGTGAGAGAAGAATGCTGTAGCGCTAAGGCTAAGTGCTAAATCAGATGCAGCCAAGACAAGGAAGAGGTAGGGGACAAGAAGGAGGAAGGGGTCAAGCACCAAGATAGCGTCCCCCCCCCCCCCCCCCCCCCCTCCTTCAGATGGTAAGGAGTAGGAAGCATGGGAGGGGGGAGGCAGCACAGTAGGGACAGTCTGGCCCTCTAAATCTATTATTTCCCATGTGGCCCCATGGGAAAATTGCCCACCCCTGAACCTATGGTGTAAACTATCCTTAAAGAGCGGATTAAAAAATGCTACAAAAGAATTTTTTTTCTTCTAAGTTTCACAAAAGTTGCCACTGTATACTGTCCCAGAGGGAATATTTATCAAGCATTGGAACAGATGAAAAAGAATTCTATGATGAAAAGGTAAATGTATTTTTGTCAGCATACTATACCATAAATATACAGTAGAGACACCAGCAGTAAGACTAATATCTTGATCCTTGACCTCAGAGTAAAACTCTGCAGAACAGCAGTAATGAGCCAAGAGCCAATACATTTGCCCAGCTATTCTTTCAACTCTCTAGATACCCTGGATACAACAAGCTCTCCATGTAAAGGTGAATGCGCCAATCATCTATCTCATGGAGGCCTGCCGTGAGCTCACTTCTTGAATATGGTAAGCTGAACTAAGAATACTTTAAAAGGGATAGAAAGGTAAATTTAAGAAAATTTCTAAACAAATCTACCAGGAAAGCCAGAAAAAAAGAATTTGTTATCCTAGAACTTAACACTGCTAAAAATATTATTATTAACAGTGTTTAAACATAACAGTACTGCAATGATAACAAAGCTAAACAAATCAGTATTTACAATTAAAAATACAGTTTGATGGGTGGGTAAGTTTTTCAGCCATTTCTAATACTCTTTCCGTTAACACTTATGCATTACTTCCATAGTACAAAAACATAAATAAGGAGCTATAAATCTTTATCAAGGTACCCATATAGCACCAATTTCAAAATAGTCATGCTATAATTAGTTTTAAAGGTGAATGGAACGCAAGAGAAAACATTTAGACACCATTAGACTAAGCTGTGATGATAGCTAAACATTAAACCATGGGCATCTGTGTGTTTTTCTTAAAATTTCTTTCCTTAAAAATCTAACTGATTTAGAGAAATGCACTATGTGAATAGTTCCACCACAAAGTGAATTAAAAATATACAGCACAAACAGAGCCCCAGAACAACAATTTACAAAAATGTATATCCATTGTTTTTATCTAGTAGGGTTATTTTTAATGTAAGATAATGCCAAAAAAATTCACTAACACACATAACTATAGCTATTTACAAAGAAAAGGACATCGTAATAATCAAAGTTAGTGCAAGACTATGGAAGCATCAATTTTACAAATCCTCAACCTCTAAAAGGCTATTTTAAGTTAGTTAACATACCAGAGCTGTGCAGAAAGCAATCTAAATTTTGTTCTCTGCTTGTACATCGTATACATAACAAGAGACACTATATGTATTTCATATATATCAGAATATTTTCTAATTCAGGAGTCATGATAATACTGGTTAATAACTGCAAAAGTACACTATATTAACACAATCTCCTCAGAACTAGAGGGAAGAGAAATGTGCTACAGTAACTTTAATAAAAACAAATTAACTACATTTTTGACATGTCTTTGCAGTGACCTTAAGAAAAATGCTTAGCTAATAAGACCTACCTCATACGTTTATAGGAGTCAGTACTTTCTTCAACAAGTGTTCTTTTGGGAAGGGGAAAAAGGAGATATTACACCACAAAATAAAAAGGAAAAGCAAAACCAAAATACATAATTTTCTGGTTCACCTTGTAAGGTGGTTATACTGAAAAACACCTTTAAAAATAATCATTTATCAATGGGCAGAGAATAACAGTTAATAATACAATACACATTACTTGTAAAGTGCTTCCAATTAAACTTAAACGGTTACAGACAGTAAGAGGGGTAATTAGCATACTGTTTCTTTTTAAGCAAATTAATATAATGAACATTATTGACTTTCAAGTCCTAAGAGCTTTTTGGAGCTATATAAAAGTATCAAAATATATAACGTAATAATATCTAATATCCCAAATTATTTACAATATTGTGAAGACAGAAAAATGTAACTGCAAACTTACCCTGGACACAGTTTATCTGCCTTTTTCTCATGCATTAAAGCACAGTCATAGCAGAAAACATGCTTACATGGAATCTGTCAAGAAAACATTGGATGAATTCGATAAAAACCATCACTGGTCATGTTTGTGCAAAAGAAAAATCACAGAATGTGACCAAACATCTTTCCTATAACATTTTATGGGACTTCCTTCCAACTCAAATACATATTAGGACAACATTAAAATCTTGGACAAAGTTACTGGCCAACCTTGATATTTATTGTAAAATGTCTACAATTGAGGAAGTTTTTCCTTCTCACCAGATATAATGATGAACCCATTTAAAAAAAAAAAAAAGTCTGTCCTTTACATTTGTGAACATATATACTACATTCTGCTTTCCACCTTTCATTTTCCCATTTTTGGGAGGGGTGGCCTGATGTGAATGTTGTCATGAGGTCGCTAATTAATATCAAAAGAGGAGGGGGCGCTTGTGCGTCCTGATTGATGCACCAACTGAGCATACTGGGATTTGCAGAATTAGTGGTGCATGTGCTGTCTACTGGTGGGCCATCTCTAGTAGACATTTGGTATTTTCTTGTGGGCCAAATATTATTACACTGTGGGGCAGATTTGGCATCCAGGTCAGAGTTCGACAACCCTGCAAGTAAAGCTTTTTATCTACAAACAAAACATGGCAACTGATATCTTAGGCATCCCTTGGACCTTTTTTGCATACGAAGCCCATTCAAGGACTGAAGAAAGAGGAACATAAACTGGTAAACCCTAAACTAAAACAGCCAGATGCCCACTTACTGTAAAGTAAAAATAACTCACCACCCAACAAACCTTGCAGAATTGGGACTTTGTAAATAAGGGAGAACAGAGAGACTCCGAGGACAAAGTGGCCACGTTAAACATAAAATGGACCACGTAAGATTAGGTGGATCTAAGAGATGAAAACAGAGTGCTCTCATCCCTTTACAAATAGTCTCTTTAACACAAAAAAAATCAAAATGTCCCAAAATACATTTACCATTAATATACTGTATATTCAACGTGTTCATAAAAATTGTAAGATGTGTCTAGAAAGTATAATATTTACATTTAAATTAGGCTTTTTAGGGCACTAAAAAGTGGAAATCTAAGAGAGTCTGTCCAAGATGGTTTTTGTAATCATTTTTTTTGCCAAAACAAAAATTTATTTTGAGAATTGGTTTTTCATTTCTATTTTTTTCTCATTATTTAGCTTTATGTTCAAGCCCAGTACTATTGCTCTTCCAGTCCCTGAATAATTCAGCACCTGGTTGCTAGATTAATGGCCCCTAGCAAACATACTATTTAAGCATAAACAAAAGAGCTTAAGCTGTGATAACATTGCTTTTATGTAATATTTATCTTAAGTAGTCTACACTCAATTATTATATAAAGCAACCAGACTATATAAATGGAATGAGAGGTTGTGGAAAAAAATGGAGTTAAAAAAAAAAAAAAAGCAATTACAGTTTAGAGTTTAAGGTGTGGGAAACGTGTGTAAATGATGTGCAAAACAAGTTATTAAAAAAAAAAAAAAAAAAAAAGTCTAAGCTACATGTCAGTAACAATGCAACAAACATTTTAAACAGTATCCGGTACCTACCATGCGTCCATAGATTTTGATAGGCAAATTGCATTTGTCGCAGAAATGAACAGGTGTATCATCTTTTTCTCCAATGAGGTTAAGCTGTAAAAATGTGTATATATATATATATATATATATATATATATATATATATATATATATATATATATAAATAAAAAATGTATTTTACAAAACATTATACACCATGCGCTAAATTCTTAATAAATAAAAATGATAAAATAGTAGAGCCGAGCATCTTTTACATGTTTTATTAAATTCACTATATTTATGCTAAATAAATGCAAGAAAACAAAGAAAGACCTAATACTGTCATACTTCAATTGGGTCCACACACTGTTCACAAGGACACACAACATCCTTACAAAGTATTTGCTGTTTCTAAAGCTATTGTAGGTTATGCTTTTAAATGCTGTTCTGCAGCACAACAAGAAAAGATGAAGGTGGTGTTCTCCTTGGAATGAATGCTAAGGGCGAAATTTATTAAAATCGAAAATATTGATATTGGCCGATTTTACCAATATTGCGATATCAATATTACCGATATTGGCCGTTTTTCGATATCGTGATAATAATATTACCGATATCGAAATTTGATTGAAATCTTCTAGTCTGCGGTAAAATTCGCCCGATATCGCTAATATTGATATCGCAATATCAATATTTTCGACTTTAATAATTTTTGCTCCAAATTTTGTAGATAGCAGTACCATACAAACTGGTTTCTTAAGAGACAGTGACCTTCAGCAACAAAAAATACAAAAAAACTTGAAGCAAATTCAAGCAATAAAATTATGGGAAAAAAAAGGACCAACTGCAAACTTTCATAAAATGCCAATATCTACAGCAAAACACATTTAATTCCAAGGTACACAATCCTTAAAGGGATTATTTAACCTGACAGATGTTCTTAGCAAAAATAACTCCCTTTCTTTAAAATGCAGCAGCTTAGTGGTAAAAGCTAAATATTATTGTGCAATATTATTATGTAAAAAATGTATGCAATTTATTCTTACAGCACAACATTTTTTAACTCTTACAAATAGGCTTGAACCTTATAGTACTGTCCATGCTTTTGTCCCAATGATATCTTCTATGCAGGCAAATATGTAGAAATAGCCCTGTGTCGCATTTTAGCAGGTCTACTTTTTCTGTTAAAGGACTATTAACACTAGAGAAAAGGAAATTGCTATTTGGCCTGGCATGGCATGTAATCCTATGCAATATTAGTAAAAATGCCACCTTGGAAGTTGAATTCCTGATTTTCTTTTTTAATTATTTTGCATTGTTCTTCTCTGCGCCAAGTGCAGCCACCTTTAGCAATTGGGATTTCTGGGGTGTTGTATGAATATATATTATCTACCATTAGTACTATAAATAAATGAAGAGTGGAAGTTTGTTTAGTTAAGAGATAAATGATGGCTGCATCCAAAAAAACAAACAAAAGCAAAACAGCTCACAAATTTAAATTCAAAGATAACATTTTTGTTCTCTGGTGTATAGAATAACCATAAAATAACCATACCAAACTAAACTGGAATCCTTTTGTGGTGTTACTGGTCCTTTTAATAATACTGCTTTAAAAACATCCCATAATCAATTACAAGTTAAACGTTAAATAATTTCAACATACCTTAAAATCCCAAAATGTATGAGCAGGAAATCGGCGTTGATTATTAAAAATGTCACTTCCTTTGTTTTCATACCTTTCTTCTTCATTATAATCAAAGTCTTCTTAAAAGAATCAAAACAAGTACAGACGTGTCAGTTGCATGCTTTTAAAATAACAAATATAATGAAAAATAGCATTAGACAATATCCAGACTTAACAAAAGTAAACTACTCTTTAACCTCTCACAATAGCCTATTTTGTCAAATTAAATGTATGCATTTCAGAAAGTCTCAAGAAACATACATATTTAAACATTTTTTCCTGCTTTTACACTTGATTGTAATTGTCTATTGGGATTTTATATATTACTTGATGCATCAATGATTTACAATTAAGAATGGTAAAAAGACCCTGCAGGTGTTAGACCTGTGTGGTCTTCTCAAAATTCTAAAGGACTTTAGAAATGATCTATAAGCTATGTTTTCATATCATTTTTGACAGTAGCTTCTGTGAACTAAAAAGCACTCCTTCAGCGTAGGCTGCAGATCCGACCTGAAAACTGTCAGGTCAGGTCCGCAGTCTGCACTAAATGCAGTGATGGCAAACGTGCCATAGGTTTGCCATCGCTGTTCTAGGGATACTGGCATATAAGTTTTACCATACTGCTGAATCATAAAGAGGGGTATACTGAAATAAACACTACCCTGAAAGATTGACTATCTTATTAGTGCCCAGAGTCAAATGGGTGATGCAAACGGTCACTGGAGAAACATTTAGAAATCTCAAGGGTTGCAGGGAATGAGTGGCAAAAAGGAGTGAACGAGACAGCTTAACCTATACAATACATCTGCTACATAAAATGGTTTCTATAAACCAGTGCAATGCACCTCTAAATAACAACCAACTATGCAGCACGTGTATTTAATTATCCAATATAAAAGCAATTATTACTAGTAGTGGCACTGATTAACACTTAATATCTTTTCACCTATTTATCCAGAGACACAGTTGAAAACTATATCTTGCAGTGTTATAGACTAGTAAATGCTGCCCTAGAGAATAAGCATTTCCTGTGAAAGAGCCAATCTGGTCAAATTTGTCTAAATCAGATGTTTTAAGAAGCTTACATTCATATCATTGTTTTACAACTGCACACATGCAAAAAAATTTGCATATATTATGACATAAATATAGATACATGCTGCACATTCCATTGGTTATATTCAAACAAGTGATTGCAGTAAAAAAAGCTTGTGTTTCTACTAATTTTTTATCACATATGATGCATGCATACCAAATTATTATTTAAAAATAGAGCTTTATGAAATCTACCTAATGTAGAACTGAGCAGATTTTAATTGTACACACTACATATTTTATAGCACTCCCTCTTTACAGGAAGATATTGGTTGGTGTGTACATGTCTGTGAACTGTTTAGTTATCCACAATGCATTGTATGGATTTTAGATGTGTATGGAACTTTAGCCAAGACAGACATCATTGCCAAAGGTTAAAAAGATTCATGAAAGTTAAGAGTTTACCAAAGCTCTCTATTATGTTTTTTCCAAAGCCTCCAGTAATTTTTGGAGGCAAGGTTGAAAATTATGTAGAACATTGCAGAACTACAATTCACAAAGAGCCTTGAGTTAGCATAGAGAAATCTTGGATCAAAGATGGCTGCCTAGGCAACTCTTCCCAGACTAATAATGTATGCAAAATATGTTTTTATTTGCTAAAGAAAAGTACAGCTTGGAAAAGCTGAATGGAAAGACAGACCTGCAGGACTGTCCGTACAGTAACAGCGCCTCACACACCAATACAATGAA
>WMED01011167.1:0-15393 GCA_019650415.1 Pipa parva | reverse complement strand
AATAAGAGTGAAGATGTGATGTACTGTTTGGGAACAGAGAGATGCAGGAGCTCATAATGGTGAATCAGATTCTCAACGCTTTAAAGGGTATGGAAAATTTGGATAAAACATTATTTATATTTGACATGGATATATATAGAAAGCCAACTTAAACATTCAAATGTAAAAACAATTTTGGGATCAGTAGTACTTGCCTCTTGTTTAAACAGCCCTGCTCCCCCAGCCCTTGTATGTACAGACTCTTCCTGTGCAGTGCCAATAAGCCCCACCCCCAAGTAACATCACTATACAGAGAACCAGAATGCCCTCTCCTTATCTAAAAAGCTTGTTTATAACCCTGAGCATGCACATATAAGACCTGTCTGACCACCTGTGTGGCTGTGGAGAGAGAGAAGCTAGGGAGAGGAGGGGGTGTGATTTTAACCCTACACTGCCCATACATGGAATTTGTTTACAGAGACAATGCAGTTACAGGGGGATAATGTGCTCTGCTGAGTTAAGAAGTGAGTTAGGAATTCTCAATCGATTTATTGATTGACAATAGGTAAATGGGGCTTTCTTTAAAGACAGGGTTTACATACCCTTTACATTTTATTATGTTCTAAAGCATCAAACCTATCATTTTAAAGGGGTATTAAACCAAAGTTTATTTCTGTCATAGACATATTTAAAAATAAAACAAAATATAGGTGTATCAGTTTAGATTATTATACACAATCTTGTAGTAGAGGTCAAAATAGGTTCCCACTTTTGTGTGAGCTAAGTTTATTTATTACATTTAATTATACGTTATATTTTTACCTGATAAGCCACATACAGCTCAGCATTCATTTCATGAAATTGTGAGTTTGTATCAATGTAAACAGATCCCTGTATGAAAAAAACAAACTTGAATTTCCAGTACTAGTTACACTGGACATGCACATCAGGAGGATTTCCAGATTCTTTCAAAAAAAGGTGTTGGCAAATCAAAACTTTTTTTAAAAAAAATTTTTTTATTTTTTTATTTTGTAACCTATTTTTATTTTTTAATCGTCTTAGTGAAAGACTTAAAAAAATAGATTTTATTATTTGACCTAAAGCAAATCTATACTTGCAGCTTAACCATGACAGTTACTGTATTTTGTGTAGCTTCCAAAAGCACTGTATTTGGAAGGTTTATTTTAATAAAGCTAGTCAGCAAAAACTCATTTTCCAAATTCATGACCTTTTAAAATTCCTTTTGAATCCCACCTGCAACAATGTTATTATATTTTGGTTGGAACTTGAAGGCATAAATGGATGAATGCAGAATTGTTTCTAAGTGAAATGTGAAAAAGGAATTCCATTGTTCCTTCTACACATATTCTAAAATAGTTATTACATGTGTCTTCTTCCTTATTTAATTTATATTCTGGATTGTCATTTTCATATGTTTTTAATTAACTTAAAAAATGATCTTAACTTAGTAGTATTTTATAGGTATAATAAAAGGGCTTAACTAATTTATACAAAAATATAAAATAAACACAAAATGTGTGTGTGCTATGAGAAATAACACAAAGGGTACCCCCATTTACAATAGACAATGTATTTACATGTTAAATCTCATTGCATAGTAAAGCAAGCATTCTAGAATTTTTCATACTAATGTAGCCACTGGATGGCACTATTTCATGTGGATTCTTGAAACACTCTTCTTCATTTTAGTTTTAAGCTGGTTTCATCTATATAACTATAGAAACATGATTATGTAGTCCCTTGAAAGAAGTAAATTACATACTGTACAAGGCTATAACTTGGCGGAAGTATATATATTTACAAATTATTAGTAGGTGTACTTTTTTACGCAATTCTTTCTTAACTAGCAGCTTGACTTAGGGTGTCAATGATTTACATATGTGACATCATCAAAGTTGGTTTTCATAAGTTACCCACTTTGGTTAAATGTTACTGATTGCATAAAGGAATTTGGTGGTGATTATTTAATTATGTGCAATAGGCTAAAGGTGCTGGACAGTGGCCTATCTGCTAGTAAGAATGACAGTATAGAGCAAAGTCTAGCATTGCTGCTTGGGAGAAAGTTGGCATTCAGACAACACTTTAGTGGGCCTTTCTCGGAGAAAGGTTAACTGAATTGAGGAAGTGAACCAAACAGCTCAGATGCTTGTGGTATGCCCTCCTATGGAAATGAACTTAAACACAGTGAAAGTGGAAGACTGAATAAAGAAGCAGATAGTGACATGAAATTTGTTCTGTGTAGTATATCGGAGGATAATAAAACATCATAGATGTCAACATAATCATATATTCAGTTGGAAATAGCACCAAGATAGTCAGTAATTAGTGTATTTGTAACAAGGAAGGCTGGGACTGGACTGGAACAGACAGGAATCCAGGAACAGACATTTTCAAAAGAACAAGACACTTTAATGGATTCAGGATAGACAGGAACACAACTGGAATAAAAACATGGCAAAAAACACAAACAAGGGGTTTACCACGGGAACTGGATTGGGAAACAGAAGCGAACCAGAGCCCGTTACGCCACCAGGAGTACTAGATGTAGAAATACAGGTGCCAGATGCAGGAACACACTGGAGAAGGTGATACACCACTAGGAAGTGCCAGGTGTACAGACAGATGCAGGTGCAGGTTTAGGAACAGGTGCAGGTACAAGAACAGGATGCCCAGGGGAACTGGGCAGCCATAGGAGTACAGAAGCAATCCAGGTCCAAATGCCAGGAACGGGACACTCAGGACTCAGGTATGGCACATTTGATAAAGGGCAGCCAGCCCGAACCATGTAATGGCAAAATAACCATGGCTATGCTACACGATTTCTCTCAACACTGATTCCTTATTTTTTTTCTGACTCAGGTACAGTAATAGGACACTCAGGGCTCAGGTACAGATGTAGGCTCAGGTATAGGTGAAAACTGGTAAAAGTGGATCCTCAATACCATGGGGGGGAGCAAGGGGGTATGGCCTTTGCAGCAAGCACCTCCCAGGTCACAGCCCTCAGAGTAACCCCCACTGGTGGCAGCTGGATAGACTCATATGGAACTCAGCAGATACTTGGAATAGCAGAACTATAATGTAAAGAGCATAGAAGAGCAGTATAACAGTACAGTAAGTTACAGAAATCCCAGCCACACATTGAACTGTAACACACAGCATTCATTAGAAGCAGCTCAGAAACAGGGTAGACACTGCACAGACACAACTCAGGTACAAGGATAGGGTCAGATGCTGCAAACTGGCTGGTGCTGAACTTGACTATGTTATCCAGTGCTTCTGTGTATTACAGTTCAACTGTGCTTACCTTTAACTCTGTTACAATCCACCTGTCACCAGCTGGGTGAAAGTTGTGGGTTCATACCTTCTTGGAGGTTTAAGAGTAACTAATGATCTTTAGCCTCTACTCACTGGAATTGACTAACACTAACAATAACACTGTAGTAAGAACAATATGCCTTTGTTAAAAGAAAATAACATCATGTGGTGCTTCTGGTAGGATTCTTGATTACTGGGTAAGCAATATAAGAGTTTCATCATGTCAAATAAATCCAATAGCAGGGATTGGATACATTGTGTAACATTTTTGTTGTATCTTGTGAAATCCTCCTTGTGAATTAGTTTGTTCTTTAATTTGTCGAGTTCATCCTATGGTGTGGTGGTATGGTCGATAATCTCATTATGTATGGCAATTACTTTAGCCATTTTACCCTCTAGGCACAAGGTGTGATCACCAATATCTCTAATGTCCTTGTGCAGAGAGGAAAGTACTCATGTAATATCAATCTGCATTTGCATATGAGTGCAGTGTTGTGAGTGATTTATTTAAAATGACAGGTATCAGAGACTTGCGTAGCTGGAGAATTAAAAGTTTCACCTACACCCCAGGAATACTGTGCTGGTATAGGGGAGGCCATGCTATATATGTGGAAAAACTTCATGTTCCAGGTCAGCTTTGAGTGGCTTGTAGACAACTGGGAGTTGCTTGTTTATGGTGAAAGGCTAAAGTAGAATCCTGACACTCCCAAGAGGTAATTTGCCTGTTACTCAAACAAATGTCCACTCCACCCAAATTATTTTGTTGCAGTTTACATAAATTCACCCATGGTGTATTGTAGTCATTTGCAAATATTCAATATTTAGAACATTCACAAAGACTGCCACAAAGTGATTTCTAAACCTAGTGATATAAATGAAAATATCACCTTCACATGGATATGCTTAAAGGAGAAATTGCTGCAAAACTATTTTGTTGTATTTGAGGTTCCTTTTCTAAGCTTATCGCCTAATTCCCTGAAATCATTTTAAGGATCTTCCACCTACTTCTACCATTGTCATTTTGCTGCTTCTAACATTGCAAGCCCCTTCCAATAATCTGTCAACCCGGTCCATGATGTGTCAAACTCATTGAACACACTATCTGGTGATCCTGGTTTTTGTGACAGATTGCCCTATCTGTCGCCCTAATAATTGAATCCCCCACTACCAGCACCTGTTTATCCTGCCCTGATCTCCTGTTCCCTTCCTTACTGGAGCAGACATGTCCATGGTTTTCAGAGGAAGTACCTTGCTGCAGCAGTACCTCCCCTAAACTGACATCACCCTCATCTGCCAACTTTGCAAACTTGTAGTGTCTACACCTTCACCCAATAAAGGGTTGCAGCACAGCTGCATGTGCATGGTTTCTTCATTTCCATAATTGTGATTATATTTTTTTGGGAGACTGCATGATGCTCTAGCGAAGGAGCCTGCGCTTTATTAACAACTACATCACTCATCTCAGACCCAGGGAGAACCTGTACAATATAGAACTTTGCATATTTGATGGGGTTTGCCATATCAGGACTATCCTCCTTTACACTTTTCCCTCTGCCCCACCTCCTAACTATTACCCACCTAGTTGACTCATTATCCTGCCCCTCTGTGCTTCCAACCCCACTCCCATCTTCCCCCAGTGAGCACTTGCTCAGGGAGCAGCAAACTTCTTTCCAGATTATCAATGGATCTCAGTGTTTGCAGATTTAGATCCAGGATATGTGCTTCCAAATAAGAAACATGTGCACATTTTGCACAACAGTATTCACCCTCGAACAGCTGTTCAAGATGTTCATCTACAGACTGTCATTGAACTTCAGGGTTGATGCTCCTGTCATTTATTAAATGTTGGTTGGTCCTAATACATTATTATTAGGTTTAGCAGATTGAGAATACTCGGTTTATTTTAATTTGTTCATATACAGTTAGTAACTTTAGATCAATAACTGACCTTTGTGAGGGAGCATGCACCCTCTAAAACCTTGCAGCGCTCTTTTTTAAATAAATCATGCTGTGCACATGGGGACTGTTGGATGCTTTTCCATGGAAATAGCCTGTGTATGACGCAAAAAAAAAATCTATCTGTGAGGCCTGTAAAGTTTTTTGTTGGATTCAGTGGTTTATTTTTGTTCCTTTCTCTTGGCTAAAGTGACCTTTGCTTTTTCTGCATCACAGTTAGACAGATTAGGGACAGTGTATAAATTTACAGTAAAGAAAGGTACTACTGTATATATACTGCATGTGATGACGTTTCTGAAACCATCTATGGAACCTTTGACTTCCAAAGTAATCATATTTTGCACGATAACAGAACATGTGGTGTTCTTCTCAACAAGTAGTTTACTTAACATTTGTACTGAGATGTAGAAGTGATAAATGCAGCAGATTGATTTCATTAATGAATATATTAGTTCAGAATAAGATAACCAATTCATTTTGTCATATTACCTGTAGGTATTCCATGTGTCATATTATCACTTTCAGGTGTTATGAATTTGCATATTGTATAGCGACGTAGTCAAGTAAAACTATGTTGAAAAATGTGTTTTAGATTGTCTTGCCAATGAATGAATCATATACATGACTAGAAGTAGAACAGTATGAAAATTGTTAACTCTATAAATACGTACGTCGTTATTTAAGATCCATTTCAAGTCATGAACCCGTGCTCTATTATTAGAAAACAGCCATAATGAATCAATTATTAGCATCACTTTGTCTTTTTTCCTAAAATGTGTTGCTTGTTTTTCCTCTGAAAATCTGTTTGACCTTATCAAACACTTAGCTTGTAATTACAGACTTTAGTCGAAACATATTTCTTTTCTCATCAAAGAAATTACATTGGAAGCATTAACTAATTAAATGTTTGATTCTCATCATGCAAATTGTGTGTATTTTTTTTTTTTTTACATTGGTTTAAAAAAAAATAATTTGGGTTTGTTTTTGCAGCAAAAGAAAGTAAACTTTTCAGTGGATCTGAGAATACTGATATTTCCTTTAGCAGACAGATTTTATTAAAACAATCTTGCATAGACAGCAAGCAAGCAACTCATTTAAAGACAAACTAATGCTTTTCAAGACTAGGAGTGATTCTACTTATACTTACCAATCACATCCTTTGCTCCAGTGCTGCCTCTTGCTTTAGAAAACTTCAATCTTCTTTTATTTCCTCTTCAACATCACTGATTGAGCATGCTCAAAAGCAGATTCAGCATGCACAGAAGAAAAATGTGTCATTGTTGAAGAGGAAGCATGAACCTGGAGAAGATCACAGTGCTGGAAACTGTCTGTGAGGCACCTGCCTGATCAATCACCTCCCCTTGCTGGCCACTCCATATGACTGCCTCTGATGCTTTTGTGTTAACGCAAGTGAAACAATGGTGATAGGACAGGGATAATTTTTCAATTATCACACTGGCTGTTTCTTATAAAAACTACAACTGCCTCATTGGCCGCTTTTAACTCATTGCTCAGAATTGCTGTATATTGCAATCTGTGACATCAGCATTGAGACAGTAGACAGAGATGGGCCAAGATATGTTAAAGAAACAATAATTTCTAGGCATTTTAAGGGTCAAATATGTCCTATACAGTATCTAGCTAAGAAAAGTAAGTGATAGACTTGGAAGAAATGCATATTTTAAATAATGTGACTATATACTGTATATATATAAAACTATCTGTCATATCACAGTATGAAATCACACAGACATTCTACACATAAATATAACATTCTTGTAGCATCAGAGGGTATGAATAGCACTTTATCCAAGCAAAGTAATTTGCCTGACTCTGTCCTTGCAACAATTGATTTGACGCTGTTTACATACTTAATGCATGTGCGATATTTAATGTTAGTTTATAGAATAGAATTATCTACATGAGGCATGTTGGTTAAGTCTCCAATTTAAGCCTGAACATCCATATTGTTGTTGTTAAATTCATTATTACTATCCATCATTCATTAAGCTTATTTCATATCACCTACTTGGGTTTATTTTTATTTCTGATATGTTTTTTTCTTTGAAAATAACAATATTAACTTTCTAACCTGGTCAAACTGATTGAGCAGTAATTGCAACATTTGAGCAGCTGCTACTGTTCTCTGGCAGTCATTACTTTCTACTGACTGTGGTCAAGCAGTGCTCTCTGCATGTATTTAAGCTCCTCAATGACTGAATTTTACTACCTCTTTTCAATCATTGGCTTATTCTTGAAAGACCAGTTTCGTAAAGGTCCAAATTCACATTTATTTGCCACTTCTTAATCTTCTCATATTCAGCAAACTTTGTGATGTGGCGAGTTTGATACAATTCTAATGCTTCCGACTTACAGAACTCTTCGCGTCACTTTGCGTTCATGTGCACAAGTAATTTACTTATTCATCAAGCATCAGAGTCCTCAGGGGGTTATTCACTTAAGTCCAAGTTGTTGCGTATAGGTGTGAATTCGCCAGATAAAGATAGTTGCAATAGGCTGCTACTGTCGCAGTAGCCTCTTTATAATGAAAATATTGTCACAGTCGCTACTTTATTATGGGAAATTTGTCGCAACAATCTTAACTTTAAAAATTATCACAACTTTACAATAGGGAAATTGTTGCGGATTTACTATGGGAATTTGCTGTTTGAGAATTTGACAGTCGAATTCACACCTTAGTGAATAGCCCCCTGACTCAGTATCAAGATGTATTGTGCCGCATTCACCAGTTTTACAGATTAGAGTGGTGAATTAGGGGGTTGAGTGCAGGGCTCCTACTGTCTGACCGACTACACCAGACTACTCATGAGGAGGCTAAAGATGCTGTTCACATCCTCACTATGGTAATCTTCTGTTTAGTAAATAAGGAGTAAAGCATTTGCAACAGTCAAATCATAGGGACCCAAAGTGATGAGAATTAACTTACACAGTTGAATTCTCACTTTAATGAACAAGCCCCATTTATATAGACTCGTGATTGAAAAGAAGTCAGTTCTTCCCAATTGTTTTGTACTTGATTGGAAAATTGTGTGAATGAACTAAAGACCAGCTGGTTAAAAGTTGATTTAAACAAATCACTGGTGATCAAAGGGGCTCAACAAAAGTTTGGTGAAACTCTAAAACATGTTTGTTTAGCAATATCTGAATGATAATGAGTCATTTACTGAAGGAAACATTCTCGTTTGAGAGCAATAGTTAGTACATGAGATCAGCAAACTGGTTCATTATTTATTGATACTAATCAATTAAAAACCTGCTGTTTCATAATTAATTTGCATTTTGCTGAACTGGTCATTCCTCTGTAGTGCTATCCTACATTATACAAGTATATGAAACCTGTTAAATGCAGCATGGTGCAAGTCTGACTGCATAGTCCCAGCATGCATCTGACAGTAAGGAAAGTCAATGGGATGCAATTTAATGCTATTTCTTCTCTGGTCTCTACATCGCTGCTTGGGATTTTTGTGTAGTTTTCATTGTATACTGTACATAATTTGTCTATTCTTTTATTTCTATTGCTGGAATCTGAAAGTGTTACTATTCTCGAAGATCCATTGAGAAAAAAATTGAAGGATAGAAAGAGGAGAAGCCGTTGGAATAAGTCAGAATTTAATATAGTTATAAATACACGTATAACTATTATATACTACAGTAGTTGCTGGAGAAAAGAAGAGACAGATTTACTTAATATTAAGGCGTTGGAAGCATATTGATTAGTTACGATGTTTAACTATGCAGATAAGGAGGGGAAATCATCAAATAAGGAACATATTGAGTCAACAGTAGAGAAGCAAGTAGACCCCCTTAGTTTTGGTTTTTCTCAGTAACAGTTGGTCTTATCACTGAAATGTTTTGGCTTAAATATTTTCTCAACCTGGGAAAAGAGAAGGTTATGTTCCAGTGTGTTATGTGACTGAGGCTGAAACTACAGGAGGCTTTCTGACGAATGATAGCAACTGTTATATTAAGTCCTGAAACTACTTGACCTACTGTGGGATTGGACAGACAGAGCTAATATGCCACTTATGATTTAAAGAATCTGTTGCTAATTTCTAGGTGCCAGACACTGCTGGACAAATTTATAGATGCCTCAGCAGGTCAGAGTATTTTTGTTTCAATACTACATAGGCCTATTATGTTAATTTTATGGATGCTCCGCATGCACAAACACACATATATACACACACTCTCAAAGTAAATATTTGGTTGTTTTGCTCAGTGTGCCAACAATAACATGAATTGGTGTGGCTTGCTACAGCATTTATATTACTTTCAAATAATTAAGAAGTTTGCAAATGGATATTTGCAAATGAAGGGGATATTCTGCAGCCCATAGCTTGTAGTACAGTTTTGTGTGGCAGTTATCAAATTAATAAAAAAAGATAATCTCATCTGATTATTAGATTTATCTTATGATATGCACATAGCAGACTATTCATACAATAATCAATGATGTTCCAACCTTGTTAGATGCATTAATACCAGATAGTTTTTGTTCTACAAAGGATCTAAAATAACATAACATTTGATTTAGTAATACATATTATTTTGAACTTTGATTTAAAAAAAAAACATTTTAAATAAATCAATATATTCTTTTATTTAAACACTCAGTTTTGGTTAATTGATTTTGCATTTTACCTAAAGTCTTTATTAACATGTCATAAAAAGAACAATGTAGCAATACCAAACATCAAATTGTCAACCATAAGGTAATGAGCTAATATTTGGGATGTAATGAGCAATTGGAAAGGCCATACTTTACAAACTGACCATTTCACTAAACCAAATTGGTTTAAAGCTTAATAGTTTTCATCAATGGCGATCAAGTCGTTTTTTTTTTTTACCTCTGGGCCAATTTATAAGATACTAGATAGATAGATACTAGACATATGGATTAATGGAATGACTAACAGGTTCCATGATCCTGTTGTACTCTTTCTATTGTAATTCTGTTCCTTTTTAGACCTGTAACAGAAACAATGACACATATTTATAAATCAAGGAAGTTTTGCTAAATTCAATTGTTTCATTTAAATCAGCTATATTTTTATAATAAATAAAGATAATATTGTTTTTGCCAGTTCCATTAAATTAAAAAATGCTTACAGTAAATTATGGTTTTTAGATGATCTTGATCACTTGTTAAAATCATTAAGGGTCCTACACAGGAAAAAAAAAAAGCTTTTTTAAATAGGTGATACCAGCCTAATAAAAAACACTGATTCTCCAGTTTTAACAGAGCACTATATGCTTGTTAACCCTAGGGATGATTTGGAAGGAGAAGGCACTCATCAAGAAGACTCTTTAGATCAAGCGCTGCCTCTACTCTCTTCTGCTATCGCAATGTTTTGTGATCTTCACAGCCGTCATGACCCTTGTCACTTCCAGTTCCTGCTGTTTTGCTAAAAAGAACAAGTGCAGTAGCATATTTTTGCTACTTTGAAACATTAAAACCAAAATAACCCACTTAAAGTATATATTTTCCAAAAATATACACCATCAGTGGATTCTGTTAGGGAATAATCAAAGTACAAAACAATATTTATTTGAAAAATAACCACCAAAATGCAAGCCAAATATGAAGGAGTGTCTCTTGAAAAGTTTGGTACCCAATATGTATGGATACTTGTAAGGGTGCAGTTGCTAAATACTCCTTGACTGAAAGTTTTACTTCTGCGCCCCAAGTGCCCATCTTTTAGTTATTTTGGTAAAAAATAGGGATGTACATGGACTGCAGTGTTTTGATTTGGATTTGGAACCATTGCCCTGTTTTAGTTTTGTTTAGATTCAGATTTATTACAGGGGTTTTGATTATGGAATTGGATTTGGATTTAAAAAAAAAACAGAAAAAACAAAAGAAACAAAAAACTTTTTAATGTATCTTTTGTCTTTTATGACCAATGTAGTGTCTGAATTCATCTGGAAGTTATAAAGGCTGGCATTAAAGTTACCCCTATCTTTTCTGTTGTCTTAATTTCTGAACCATGAATGACCCCTGAATAGGTCTATGCTATCTTCATTTTCTTTGTTGATCTACTACCACTGCAACTGAATGTGAACTGCGGATCCTACCTCATGGGGAACTGACCATCGACTTGTATTAAAGATGAAGATTTATTTTTGTGGAATATTGTAAATAAAGAAAAAAGATGATGTCCTTTCGTTGGACTACAAGTAAGGGTGAAATAAGAGCAAAAGATCTGCAGAAATCATGGGCCCATCCAGGACTACTTCATGCGCCCAGGATAGATGACTTCAAAACTGATAAGGAAACATGTAAACCTGGTTGTATGTTGCACTGTTGCATCATGTCACATTAACTGGGTTAAGTTTTCTGTTATTTTTATTTAACAAGTTCTGTGCTGGTTTTAATGTGTTTGAGTGAGGTTAGAAGTTGAGGTTCAAAACTTTCTGTGAAGTTCTTAAGGTTCAGTGATGTTCATATAAAAATCAGACGTATGTGTTTTGGACTTGGTTCATATTGGTTTTAGGTAATCCTTTGAAATTCAGACCTGCGTTAGATCTACAGTGGATTTCAACAGATTAATCTGCAAAACCGCCCTGCACATTCCGATTAAAAATAAACCCTTTAGCTTTCAAATATCCTCCAAAAAATGCAAAAAAATGTCTTTGAAAAAAAAAAACATTTTGGACCCACTGCAAACATACTAAAACATGAAAGGGCATCGTCTTCTGAATAGAATGATACCTGATATGTACGTATGGTAAAGACAAAAAATATACTCAAAATACAGAGTGCACAATGATGTTCCAGATGAGTATAAAAGACAGGAGACAGATGGAGCATACATGTGTGCAATGTGACATCATCATGGTGGGGCACCATTAAAGGACCTAGTTTGGGGGGCAGACACTCGAGAAATCACCTGTGCTCACCTACAGTATGTTCCCTCTGTCTCCTCTCTTTTATTTCCTTCCTTCCCATCTCCTTTCAATACTCCCACTTCTTTCCTTCCTGTCCTCTTTACTATCACATCCCACTGGATCTTAAGCACATGGGACGAATTTTTATTCTACATCTGAGAATAAGACTGCTGGCTGTAGGACATGTCTGACAATATTTCATATAGTGCCTTTGGACTAGATACTAAGTAGCGTTCTTGGTCTTTTTTACTGCATCTAGGGCATTTTGCACAGTATTTAATACAAATAGGAAATTCTTGTTGGAAAATAAATTAGTAATTTTAAATTATAGCCTTCATAAGGATTGTCGTCTAAATGAGAAATGACCTTAAAATTTTACCCACAGTACAGTACATTTCTCTGGTAAACTGACCTTGAGTACAAGACTATCTCTCTTTGGTGAGACTCAAGCTTCCATATCTAACCATACTTTCCCATCTGCAGAAAGTCAATAAAGTCAATGAAGGAATACTAAACATATACATATTGATATATCTACTAATTCCTTTTTCACTAGATCTATGCTTACCCTTTTATGAAGGGCAATGGTGGATGAAAGAGACAAAGACCTTGTTACATTTTTATAAATTTTATAGTGAGCGCAACTGGGACAGTGTCCTCCTCTGTAATGTCCAAAGCACAACTTGCCACAAACACTATTATGGCTAGGGAATAATACAGAACATCCCTATCAAAAATTCTACAACTAGGGTCAAAGACATAATAAACTAGGGGAATATGGAGAAGCTATAGGGAGGTCCCTACATCCCTGCACAATTTTCATATTTTTTTCAAAAGGCTTTAATCCATTCCCTGCACTGTTAATGGCAACTAATAGGAGCTATTTTTGATTCATAGCATTTGGGAAAAGAGTTTATATTTTCTATCATGGTCCAAAAAAAGACAGAACAGTATTATTAAATACATATTAATGCTGAGATGTCACAAAGACATTTTAGTATTCTATTTTATCCGTTACAATGATAGATTGGAAAATTCAAGCCCATGAAACACTATAAAATATCATGAAAAGACATGTTTTTTACCAGTACTTTTCTATATGTTTGCCCATATTTGTGTCTGGTACCTGTTTGACACAGCTTGTTTGAACCAAGCTCTCTTTACAGTCATGCCTGCGCAGGCTCAGTTTGTTAGGCTAACTAAATGTTTGTTTTCCATATTTATCTCTCTTTTATATTCCTTTTGTGTATAGGTCTTGTGCTTTAAAGGTACATTATCATCAATCAATTTCCATTTTTAAATAATTCTTTAAGACACATCCATAAACAGCAGGATACTGTTTCATTTCAAAGAGATAATTAATCTCCATTTTTATCACATTTTATAAAATATGTATATGAACACTGATGTTTACTTTAGTAGCTGTAAGTTTTTTTGTTGTTTTTTTACAATACTAAATGATTTACAGTTATCTATTCCTATTATAATTTCTTACAATTCCATCTTATTTAATTTTCTTACAATTCTATCCAAACCAATTAATCTCACCCCTTTGACCCTACAGACCCTATTGGAGGTTGCATTGTGTCTGTTCTGTCTACATGGAAGTGTATCAGCAATGCTTGTACTGTAATGTATGCACTATTTATAAACTTAACTCACTTAACTTTTACAGTCCTATAATCCTAACTAGAAAAAAATGACACACTCACCATACTTTTTGGGGTTGAAAGGCCACGGCATTTATTAACAGTTTATAAACATATACCATATCTTAATCACACATTGGCAGATGGTCCCAGAAGTTCTGATGAAGTTGGAAGATCATACCTCCTATCAGTAGTATACCACTGGCTCAATAGTAAATTAACCACCAAGCAGGGACTTTGTGACTTACATTAGCACTTCCATGATTAGTAACTTAATTCCCTAGTTCACTAGGGCTTAATACATTTCACTCTTATTTCTGACCCCATTTCTCAGTACCACTGCTTTTAATGCAGTGACATAAACTATTCCACATGCCCTAATAAAGAGGGAGGAAGGGTGGGAGACTGCTTACTTCCTGCCTCACACTCCTAATACTGCCCCGACATAGTTCCTTCCTATTAATTATGCCAAATCCCTCACCACCCTGTTTCCTGTTCCCACCCCTCCCAGTCATATCCGCCCTCCCCTTAATATTCTGGGTTCCCCATTTCTATTACAAACACGCAAAACACAACATAAACATGTAGTTTATGACTATTAATGAAAAGATAACAGTTCCAATTTAAGATAATGGTATGTTTTGTGTATCAGTTATAAAGTTAGATAGTACCAGTAGTATAACTACAGATCATGGGACACTGATGCAAGATTGGCACTGGGACACTCACCCCTGCAATGCCACACTCTCCCACATTCTCTGTACCAAATAAAGCAGCCTTACTAGGATCTGGAAGGGCATCAGGCACAGATGCTGCATGAATGCAGAGTGGTTGCTGCATTGAGGCAATTTTTTTTTTCAGTGCAAATCTCTTAAGCAGTGTAGCAATAATATGCCTTTAGCAATATAAACAAAGCAATTGAATAAATATCTAAATCCTTAAGATGCTATATTTTCAATATTATTGGAGGTGATGGAAAACAATTATTCCACACTGTAAATCAGTTTTGAACACTCTTTTACCAAACTCAGTCTTCTGCAGATTGCAAGAAATAGAGGTAATTGTTATAGTGATTGTGGCAATCATAATGCTATTTCACTGTAGTTTTGCTACGGTTCATTTACTTTATGCAGATCCTAAGAGGAGACTGGACATGTGATTCTCACTCTGACTGCTAGTAGCACATTAAAATGCTGCAAACTGGAACTCTATTGATCTTCTGTCAGCTGCACATAGAAACAATCCGGTGGAATTCAGAGCTATCTGTTTCCAGTAAATGAGCATAGTAAACCTGTTTGGAGATAAGCCAAAGCTAAAACAAAAAGCACAAATACAGTTCCTGGACATTGTTGCAAATCTGCATGTGCTTTGTCTACAGATGTACCTCAACCACCAGATATGTGACACTAAAAAAAATCCCATTGGCGAGTCTTCACTCACTCAGCTTAGCATGTGTTTACACTAAAAATTTGCCATGAGCTCTGCAGTACTTCTCTTTCTGATATATACAGTGGGGAAAAAAGTATTTAGTCAGTCACCAATAGTGCAAGTTCCACTACTTAAA
>WMED01011166.1:0-15393 GCA_019650415.1 Pipa parva | reverse complement strand
GACCAGTGCTTTGTAAAGAGGTATAATTATGTTCTCATCATGTGCGTCTATACCCCTTTTTATGCACCACATGATCCTATTTGCTTTGCCAGCTGCCGCTTGGCACTGGTTGGTAGAGTTAAGGTAAAGGTAGCTTTTGGGTTTTGCTGGGCTGTAAGCTATAAACATCAAGGTTACCACAAATAACTCATAATACATATATATATATATATATATATATATATATATATATATATATATATATATATATATATATATATATATATATGAGTTTCACTTTTTGAATTGAATTACTGAAAAAAAAAACCTTTTGGCTGATATTCTAATTTACTGAGATGAATCAGAGTGGTTAATCCCACCTATCTGCACTGTTTTTTTTTTAATTTGATGACATCATCACTTATGACACTGTCACTTATGCCACCATCAATGACATCATCACTAATGCCACCATCAATGACATCACTATAATTTTAAGCAACAGTAAAGAAAAAATGCCTCAAATACTGTTGCAGAAAAATCTGCAATATTTGATACTATTTATTATTAAGTTGAGTTATTTAAAACATACCTGTCCAAAAGAAACCTGAGGTATTCAGAACAGTCTTGCTGGGATCTGGGTGTGAACCATGGAGGTCTAGAAGCTTCGAAAAATATCTGAGGTGCATAAGCTTCTCTCTGGAAATGAAAATAAAACAATGCTTGTATACATAAAAAAAAAAAGAAAAAAAAAAAAAAAAAGACAAGAAACACAAGGGTCTCGTAATTTGCACACCCACAAATACAGGAGCATGAAAACCCACTGTAGCGCTACCAATAAAAGAATCGGCAATCTGAGCCAGGGGGCAGGTACTTTGTGACATTACAAGTCACATACAAGGGGACGGAAGAGAGCTACAACCGGCACTTTTCATCTCATGATCCTGGGCATAGGATTGTGAGCTGAAAGCTGATTGAGCAGCAGTACAATCATGTACTGCTGCTAAAACAACCATCTAAGTTTTTATCAGGTATTCGTTCTCCTTTAAGCATATTTCTCCAATAATACTACTGTTATTGTTGTCATAATAATGTGGTTCTGAATTGAGTGTCTATTTTACTAGTACTCTGAGGGGGTTATTCACTAAGGTGCGAATTCGACTGTTGAATTCTCAAACGGCAGATTCCCATAGCAAATCCGTGACAATTTCCCCATTGTAAAGTCGCGACAATTTTTTAATGTTAAGATTACAACAATTTTCCCATAATAAAGTCGCGACTGCCACAATAGCAGCCTTCTGTGACTGTCTTTATCTGGCGAATTCGTACCTATACGCAACAATTCGGACTTTAATGAACAACCCCCTAAATCTCTCCATGCTAGAGGCTTCCGCACACAAGCTACAGCTCCCATTCGCTTTACATGAATGCATTCAGGAAAATTAAAAACTATAAAGTACTGCCAGAATGCCCAGATGTGCCTTTATATACCCACCTTTACTGATGTTCAGTTTTAAAAGGCCCAAAATGATCAATGTATAAATAAAGCCTTTTCACAAATGCTGCTTGCCTTGAAAAAAAATCATTTCACTGTATTTTTGTTGGATATACGGAAAGTGTATGCATGCCCAAAGAATGAAAAGAAATACATCCAAATTGTTAGTCATTGGGAGATTATTAGAATTAAAAAAAGGAAAAAATGCCAGCACCCAAACCATTCCTAAATTTTACTCCCCTTTCCATTATTTATTTCTTTTTTGTAAAGGTATTACAAATCGTTGCTATGCCTTCTTGTAAAATAACGTATGCTTGATAGTCAGGAACGTTCAAACATGGTGAGTCATGTGACAAGTTGCTTCTAGAAAGAATTAAAACAAGGATGCTCAGTATCACAGTGTAAATAAGAAATACCTGGGTGTGAGCCAAGAATGCAAACAGGTGCTGCAATTTCTTCATTAAAGAGTTTGAACCATTCAGGTGTAGTGATAACACATGTCTCCTAAAACTGAACAA
The DNA here is from genome assembly GCA_019650415.1 of Pipa parva. NCBI lineage: Eukaryota > Metazoa > Chordata > Amphibia > Anura > Pipidae > Pipa > Pipa parva. Next base: position 13,401 of record WMED01011166.1, on the reverse strand, counting down.
AAGACCTGTGTTAGGTGCACTATGTAAAAGAAAAGATTCAGCTGGTTGAGATCAACTTTAAAACTAGTAGAATACCTACTCGGTCGCCATAAAGAGTGCTTGTAACACACTGTTCATATAACATGTGTTTCCTAGGTTAATCAGCCCAGTTTTTCCAGTTTCAGATTTTCCTGACAGCCGTGGGAAACTTGCCAAAGCATTGGACTGAGATGTCCAGGCACTTTGGTTTAGTGTGAGTTTAATTTTCTCTTCAGATGGTTTCGGCAAATCCTGCCATAAGGAGAAAGAAAAACATTTCTAAAACATTTTCTCACTAACACATAGTCTAAAGCTTCATTTCCCAACTTTACCATCCCTTCAAGGGTGGGAAAAAAAATCTAAATCACCTTTGAACCCACTGCCAGCATTAAATTCCTTGGCAAGTTAGAAAACAATAAGTCTTTGTTGCCTGGCCAAATATTTCTTCTCTTGTTGAGGCAACTTGGATTGCTGTTATGGAAATCTTTGTGTTACATATTATATTAAGATGGCTAATGCTAGCAATGACAAATCAAACTGCATACAGCTAAAAACAACTAGCTGTAAGTGCTGCTATGGTGCTGTGGAATCTAACAAGATATGTAATGAAAAGTCAGAATAAAAAAAAATGCCTTTAACGCTAATTTAATAAAAGGATAGGGCAGGGGTCGTCAAACTTTGTAGAGGAGGGAGCCATTTTGCTCCCTCCTCCAGCGGCGACAATTTTTTTCAAGCCACAAAGGGGGAGAATCACACTCCACTCTCCCAATCACATGACATGCCGACGGCCAATCAGAAGAGGCATCAGATGTCATGGGAGGGGCTAGGGAGATGCGCTGCGAGCCACAACAAGGTGGCTAAAGAGCCGCATGTGGCTCGTGAACTACACTTTGTCGACCCTTGGGATAGGGCAAATAATAAACTTCATCAGTATAATGTGTGGCTATTATGGACTTTACTTAAAGGGGAACTATAGTCAGATTGCATCTTTACATATGCAGTACTATACACTAGAGCAAAGAGATTCTCTCCAATAGTTGTTTGATGTGAAGCAGGATACTGTAACAAGCAGCATTTCAAAACTCCCGCACCAGGAAATGTGTGTGTATGACGTGTACCAGCCTGTTTAACATGAAAAGGAATTCTCCCCCGGAGATTTTTGCCCTACTTACTACTTAACACCTGTGCACAAGTTACCTTTCCCAAAGCCCCAGCCTCTCAATTCTCGCACATGTGCGCTGTTTACTTCTGATGTTTACTTGACTTTTAGGTACCCGACCTCTAAGCTATCAACCAATTAGAAGCAATGCCTATGGCCCTATACAAATCCCCACACCACCCCATCAACCCCCAGCCAGCCCTAATAATCATTAACCGGCAAGTAAGCGGTTATGATTTAAAACACAGTTATGGATCCATAGCTTTACTGTAATATTAAGGCTATGGAAATAATTAAACTACATAAACCCCATCTACCTAGATGTGGGTGGGGATCACTAATTGCAGGAAGCAGCTCCTCTTCCCCCTACCCCATTGTGCCACTTTGGGGTAGGGGGCTCTGTAAAAATAAAAAGAAGCGGTGCCTGGAACCCCTATTCCCTCCACTCCCCCAGAGCTAGGCTAAAGCTACAGGTTAAAATTCACTTAAGATTGATATGTGACCAAGAAAAAAGTCCAAGATAACCAAAGGGTTAAAGGGGAACTATAACAGTAAACCATACTTACCTGATCGATCTAGCAGCAGTACACAAAGTCAGTCAATTTTGCAGAAACTTGGAGGGGCGGATCTATGTGTGGGACTGATGTCACTCACATAACCTGGAAGTGAGCAGAGCAATGATGTATTCATCTGATGATAATGGGCTAAGGATCGTCAGATCAATACTGATGATCTTTGTGTACTGCTGCTAGATTAAACAGGTAAGTATGGTATACCACTATAGTTCCTCTTTAAGAACCAGCAATACTATAGCGGGTGAAGTAAATATCCATTCAAGCAGACTTTCCAAATAGAATAACATTTCTGTTCTAGACTAGTACTGAGAAGACAACATATTACATTTGAAAAGACATTTAATAATTAGGTTCAATAAAGCAATAGTAAAAATTACTTTAAGTGCTTCCACAATTGGCTCATAGAGGTCTGGAAATCCCGAGTAATGGTAAATCATACAGTGCATGAGTTCTGAAAATGTAGTAAGGAACGTCGTACTTGTTAGGAGACCATCACTCCTGAATGACTTGACCAGACTCACAACATGAGGGACAATCTAAGTCAAATAAAAAAAACACATAGTTAAAACAGGAGACATAAATTTATAATCTGACACAGGGATTGAAAAATTAGTAAAAGTAGAAATGAATTACCCTGACAATCCTGAATGGAATAATAACATTTTTATTAATATATCCATATATGTACATGCATTAAAGGTGATCTCCAGCACAGCACTTACAAGGCTATAACAACTTCTGATACTCACTTATAGGTGTCCATCTTCAGTTCTTCTCCTATGCATGATCCTGTCTTTACTGTGCTGCCATTATCAGTCTTCCTGTACAGTATGAGCGGCAAACATTCACAGATTATCTGTTTTGATGCTTCTGCCCATGCCTACATCAGTGATGCAGTCAAAAAAGAGGGGCAGCCCAGTGAAAACTGGATCACAGTTAATGGCAACTCTTTATGCTGTATGCTCCAAGACCAGCAGAGAAGTATTGAAAATCATTTGACTGTAAAACAACATTTGTAAGGACTAGGCTTGATGTATACTTTTTGAAGCAAGAAGGTCTTTATACAATTTTTTTTCTTTTTTGGTAGCCAAGAAAAAGTTTGACCCTTACATTTCTATCTCAGTTTGATTAATACAGCCAAATGATATTTGCAGCAGTAAACTGATCTTACCCAAACTATTTCAAGTGTTGAAGATACCTGATCAGATTAAAAAGAATGGATTATAAGTTTACTGAACATTGGTGTGAGCTTACCATTTTATTTATTTAAGAATGACCAAGGATTGGGAAGAGTTAAAGTGAGTGTTATGAGTGCTTTTTAAGGTACCACACTTTTGAGAGATCATAATGAATGTTTCTAAATTCAGATTAAGTGTACCTTTATTTAATCAATTTATTAAAAAGTCATGGCACCATCAACATCTACCCAATAAATAGATAATACAATACTTAAAAGAGGAGGTAGAAAAGGATTCTTACAGCTACTTACTAATGTGTTAAAGGTTAAAAATGAACTCACCATATGGAAAGCCTCAGGAGAATGTTGAAAACTGAGCAATATGTGGGAAAGTACAGCCAAAGCACCAGGTCTTACCAATGGAAACCAGAGTCTATTAAATACCTGAAAAAAAAATAGGCACGGTTAATAAGTAAGGTTTTTCCTGCACGTTTCTGGCATTATACCAAAAACCTTAAAAGTTTATCAGTGTCTGGATCCGCCAAACAGGTTCATTTTACTAGTGATCAAACAATCAATCAGCACCAGCTGACTTACAACGCTAGCAATTCAAAGTTTCTTCAACTAATGGATCTCTTCACAAGGACTGTTCAGTTTTTCCATTTTCAGTAGAATATATATTTGCCCACTTTGATTCAAACTAGTCATACTAACTTCATATAATAGCAATCGTCTACCTTTGATGTGGAAAAAAATGCATTTATCTAAAAGAACAAAGTGTTTCCTATATTTAAAAACATTCATATCTTGATTGCAAGATCCTGGGTACTTGATCAAAATGCAAAACTGATAGACAAAGTCAAGAATCCACAGCTACATCATACACTATGAAGCAGATGATCCTCCTCTTGTGAAACCGGATCTGTAGAAGCGCAAGTGCAATCACCTAGGGTGACTTCGCCTTCAGCCCTTTGGGGATCTTTGGTTTCAGTACTTCGCTCTTACTCCATTCTGGAATTCCCTATATTGCACATTATCTTTCCATTCACATGTGGGGTGTTAATATTTAAACGTATTACACTAGGGGAGATTATTTTTTCTCCCAATTTTCTCCTTTTTGAGCTTCTACAGATCCGGTTTCACAAGAGGAGGATCATCTGCTTCATTTTCTGTGTTGAAGGGTGTTTTGGAAAGACGCCCGACGTAGAAGCGCATACTTTTACTTTTATTGGACCATTATTTCAATCACATTTTTCTCCTTTTTGAGCTTCTACAGATCCAGTTTCACAAGAGGAGGATCATCTGCTTCGTTTTCTGTTTTGAAGGGTGTTTTGGAAAGACGCCCGATGTAGAAGAGCATACTTTTACTTTTATTGGACCATTATATCAATCACATTTTTTACATTTTATTTTATTTTGGGCGCTGTACTGCTTGCTAAACTTTGTTTGGTTTATTTTTGGTACATCATACACTATATCTGCATGCACAACATCAGTTTAGTGAAAATTAAGTTATCATTTTGAGAAACACTTCAGCATCTTACATACCAGTTCAATTTTCAGCAATGTGACATCAATGAGGATAGTAAATTTCTGAACTGCAGCCAGTCCTTTCAGCAGTGCAATCACCCATGTCTCCACATGTTGTGCCAGGGGCCAGGATAACCAGTCAATCATTCTAAGAAGAGAGGATGTACCATATACCATTTTCTAAACATTATGCTTCTTTAAAAAGAAAAGCCTAATTACTTGAAGACAGTCACAGTTAACCAGTAATTTAAGGAATAAGCACATAACAGTTACTTTACAAGCAACAGCAGCCTTTCCAGTGGACAGCTTTTTGTGGAATAAAAATGTAACAGCCAGCCAAACAATCCCTTCCACTACTACAGAGAGATAAAAGCTAAACCACTGACTTGTATTATCTCTTTATCAAGTGGGAGGAAAATGTAAAAAAAAAAAAAGAAAGAAATTTTCCACGTGTACAATGATTTGTAGATCATTAAAAAAATAGCATTTGAGCATGAGGTTGTTACTGCATTTAGGTTTACTTAGAAGTATATTTATGCAGAGCTGTATTCTGATGCTCTAATCCAGCATTTCCCAAACTTATTTTTCCGTGGCCAGGTTATTTTTGTGCTTATCCTTCGTGACCCACTTAGGAAGGGACTTCGCGCACAGCACCGCTCATGAATATTCATGAGCGGTGCCGTGCGCGAAGTCCATTATTAGTTTTCAATCATGAAAACCCATACGCGCTCTCGTGACCTGGCATTTTGCTTTCGTGGCACGGTACCGGGTCGCGACCCACCCTTTGGGAAACACTGCTCTAATCCATTTGACAGTTTCAAATGTCAAATAGTCAATAGACAAAATCGTCAAAAACTGACTGAAACGAAGGTTTGAGTTTTTATGTGCAAGTGTTTACTTTGTAGATATGACATTCATGGGGCGATATAGCCTACTGCAACGGTCGGCGTGGCCGCCGTCTCATACCTGGCAGGGGCTCCCGGGCACGTTCTCCTTAGGCGCACGAGCCGCGCCTGCCAGGTCTTTAAATACTGCCAGCGGCGTGCATGCTGCCGGCGCGCTCCCATGACACACAAGTGTCGGAAGCGCTCCCACTGCATCGAGACGCAGCAGGAGATTTAAAAGGCTGAAAGCTTGGGCATTCGGTGCCTAAGCTTCCAGCTAATAAGGTCTTATAGTGTTCCTGCCTGCTGATAACAATTACACTGTGTACCTGCATTTCAGTTCACTCTGTGTGCCTGCATATCTTCCTCTGGGTTACAGTTCAGCGTGTCCAGTGTGTGCTTCCCCGGCTTTTCACAGTTACATTATTAAAGTGTTATTCCTAATTCTACTCTGCTGTTCCAAGTATTTTCTCCTGTTTATGGTACAGTCCTTGTTCCAGCACTAGCAACTACCCTAAGGGGGGTACGCTCGGGGGTCGCGACCTGGGGGTTCCTCGCAGCTAAGACCAGTACCTCCTTGTGGAGTTTAAAGGCGAAGACCAGGGGCCTCTTAGACTCTGCACCTTGCAGCGTACCTAAAGTCAAACTCCAAGGTAGTACAGTGGGTCCACTCTCTGCTCGTGACAGTAAGCTTAGGCCCCGAACGCCCAAGCTTTCAACCTTTTAAATCTCCCACTGCATCTCGATGCAGCGGGAACGCTCCCGACACTTGTGTGTCATGGGAGCGCGCCGGCAGCGTGCATGCCACCGGCAGTGTTTAAAGACCTGGCAGGCGCGGCTCGTGCGCCTAAAGAGAACGCGCCCGGGAGCCCCTGCCAGGTATGAGACGGCGGCCACGCTGACTGTTACACCTACATATCTAAGAAGGAGCTGACAATTCATTCATGTTCTCCCCATTCTCTACTATTCATAAATAAAATTACAGAGTCCCCTTCCTCTTACTCCATCTTAGTTTGTACTATGGCCAATTATATGTTAGAGGTGAGGACATGATCTGAAACAGGAAAGAGTTGTAAATGATCTTGACTTTGCAAAAGTGCAGCATCTGGAACAATCTGACACATTTCCAATCTTGGTGATCTAGATTTCAAACTAGCTGTCTAGAGTTGACTGGATGAAGCAAGTGACTGTATTTGGACTTTTTAAGTAATATTACATGCTGCATTTGCATGCCTCTAATTTTTGTCTTTTTTTTTTTTCAAGATTATGGAGAGGGGCAAATAATTTTAACAATTTCTTTTTTAATAATTTGTTATTTTGGCTCTAGGGCTCTCATTCACTTCTGTACATTTAATGCATCTGCAGCTCACCAGTTTCTCTGATGTAAGGATGGAAGCAGCTAGATTTTCCTCTTTATCATTTGGATTTTGAGATTATTCATTCATATTACTGATTTTTCCACAGAAATTTGTTAATATAGAATGTGGAATGTCCACATTTAAGAAAAAACTGGTGGTGGACAAAGGGGGCCAAAAACAGAACAAGCAGTTAGCAGAAAATATAAACAGGAGCTCTATTGTTGCAGGTGATTTGTTTTGTACTGTGGTGCAACACTACATTGCTAAGATTGAAGGCATACTGTCTTAATGGACAGAAAAAGAAACATTTCCATTTGGATTAGCATGGCAGTTACTGAAATCTCTGAAGTTGAATTCATGAGTTGTATTGCTTTCTATCCGTTTTTATTATTATAGACAGCAGTTTGCTAAAGAGACACACCCATCCCTATTGCTTATATTTATATTTAGATAGTATACATTCAATATCTGTGACAAAAAGCTCAATTTCAAAGCTAAACAGCAAAATATCATGCTTTATAAACACTACTTAGAATTTTTGGAAGCGTAACTTGCTTATATAGTAAACAATCCAAAATGCCAAACACTATGGAAGAAGCGTAAAAGACAAAGTGCACTAATAGTGCTGTACTGTTATAATCAAAAAGTACTGCACACAACCCAAATGTGCCAAACTATTGTATTGAGAGGCGAAACTTTTTCTCATGAAGAAGCTGCGTTTAAGCGGTGAAACGCGTTGACAAGGCATTAGGATACACTCTCCACTTGTACACTTTGGGTAATGTACTGATCGGATACACCTGCTGAATAGACTGCCTAACAAGGGAGCGTCCTTTGATTGCTGTGTGATTTCCTAGAATTTTAGAGATTCATCTCTTCCTGAGCAGTGTAAACCACCTGCTGTTTTGTATATGCGCTATACAAACAGCTTATTTGTGAGTATATGCTCTGTTTTTCTGTTAATTTTTCATTAAAAAACATTATTATGCCATGTAGATTATTTTCTTTTTTCCAGTCTTTTGTGGAATATGAGAGCCTATGGAATTAGGACCCTCAACAACTAAACCCTGCATTTAATGAATATACAACGTGTGATGTCTGAGTGAATCTGGTGAGCAGTTTAGATTGCTCTTCACAGGGTGCTTTTTGTTTCTTTAAAGTTTATTCACCTCTCAATACAATAGTTTGGCACATTTGGGTTGTGTCCAATACTTTTTGATTATAACAGTAAAGCACTATTAGTGCACTTTGTCTTTTGTGCTTTTTCCATAGTTTTTGGCATTTTGGATTGTTTACTTTAAAGTTGGAGTCATGAAACAAGCTCCATAAGAAGAAGCTGCAATCAATTTTGAACTTTGTCACTGAGAAGATTTAAAACCATTGTGTGGACCAGAGTATTTTATTTTATTTTATTTGCAGCGCCGCTTTTGTGTTTGTTTTTTCACTGCTGTCTGTTTTTGCTTATATAGTAACTATACATGCATTTGGAGCACTTTAATTTTTGGGTGTTACTGTTCTATTAAGTAAATGTAACATAATTAATAAAAACAAAGCAATGAGGTTAGAGCTCCATTAATCTAAAACTTGACTGAAGGAAGTAAAATATTACCACCTTTATTAGGGTCTATAAATATGCCCATTATACAGTATGTTGCTTGTATATCTTTTTTAAAATGCAGATGTGATATAAATGCATCATAAAGTGAAATCTATAAAAAAAAGCGCACAAAAAATATGGACAATTGTGCCCCATAAAAACATTAAGGAAAAGGATAGAAAAAAGGACTCAATCACCAACAAACATAGTGCAGGTAGGTAGGTTTTACTCTGGACGTTGGAAGTACATGCCTATTGAAGAGCAGCACTAGTTATTAGATGGACTTTTCATGAACTTTTATGGTGTTTAGAATTTTTCACATGTTTAGCTCTACTTCATATTTTGGATAGGTTTGTTTTATTATATATATATATATATATATATATATATATATATATATATATATATAACCAAAACCAATGAATACACCTAAAATGCAGCCCTGTAAAGTTTCACAAAAAGAAGTAATCTGGCTTTAGATTAACCAACTGTGCTTTACAATTACAATCTTGCTTTTAGTCATCTGTTCTTTTATTGCATGTTCTCTAGCGCTGTACAATTCAAAACAAATATGCGCTGTTTATTTTGTGGTCAGTACCTGCAGAGTGCCTGAGTCATGCTTGCATCTTTTACATTGGGATCAGTGGTCAAACTTCTGATGAGGACAGTGATCATCTGCAAGGGAATGTGCTGAACAAGGCTGGCTAGAGCCACAGATGGTTCAAATGAAGTATCTAAAAATGCAAGTCACTTATTATTTTACATTACTTAAAACAAGAAAAATGAAAATCTTACAAACATTAAAGGAGTATTATAGTAAACAAACTTTGTATTTTGTATTTAAAAAATATTAAAAAACAAAACAAAACATGAAGTTTTGATAAACTGGGTGTTGAGGGTCGATAACTCTTTGCAACCAAGAAAATTATTCAAAACAAACCCAGCCATTATGTACAACATGCTGAACATGAATTCTTTAAATGGATTATAAAGCCTACTACAATTAAAGTACTTCTGATAAACCGGTCCCTGATTCAGCAAAGGTTGGGGACCACTGATTTAGCCTACATGCCAGAAACACAAACCCACAAACTTTTCCTTATGCTTGATTACTTCTACTTCTTATATACGCATTACTTTACAAATAAATAGCAATCCTTGCAGCATTTCAGCTTCACCTCCTGCTGAGAAAGCAGTTATTCAGGGCATGTGTGAAAACCAGTACTGAGCATATCCCTCATTAATATTCCCATTTTAATGTACAATTATGACATTCCTCAACTAATCAAACAATATGTGTGAAGACGTTTCAGAGAGAACATAGAAAAAATAGGGCTGAACACAGCAAAGAATCATTTCTGGGTAAATTACCCTATTTATTACTGCATTTTTGTGCTTGGTAAAAAAGTCAGGCTACGTCCCCCCTCAAACATTATTTTGCCACTTTTACCAAGCACAAAAATACAGTAATAAATAAGATAATTTATACAGAAATTACTCTTTTGCATGTGTAGCCCTATTTTCTCTATATTCTGCCTGTGATATGATGTTGCCATACATCTAGGGGTTGGCATGCATAACTGATTATTTTTATGATGAATTGGATGTGCAGTCCTATTTTTTTTTGTTGTTGTCGCAATTAAGTTTCAGGACTCATTGTCATATTAATGAACAACCAATATGGCAACCATGAACTACTAGCACCAGCAGTTCTATAAGTTCTATATAAGTTCTCTACAGGCCAAAAGTACTGATTTGCTGCTTTATCATATAGCGGTTTAGGCTGGCAAATGCTGTAATTTCAACATATCAGTTATGGTTATGGTGTATTAGTTCTTCTTTAAAGCATAGTTCAATATCATTTTTCTTGTCCAGTCCTCCCACAGTGTGCTGTGTAGCCAGTGGCTAGCACACAGCAAGAGGAATGGGCAGACAACTATATACAGCAATCCGCTTGGCATTAAGCAAAGGTTTAACTTGGATACTTTTAGGTTATATTGTTAGAAAGCTTAGAGAGCCCCTTTAAAGGAATGTCATCAGAAAATGGTATTGTTTGTGGTTCAGACCACTATACTGAATTTTGGGAGGCATAGCTAGCTGGCTCATAGAATCTGCACAAAAGTCGTATTTTATATACTGGGTTTTTCCAATCACAAGGGTATGTGCAGAATAATAGATAACGGTTAACCCCCAATTACTACTTCCTGAACAATCTAGAAATAAAGCATTGCATTATTTTTGGCGTGACTGGAAAAACAAACAAACAGAAAAGTTCCATTCTTAAATCACACAAATGTATTTTTATAGCAAATCTATCAGACACAGTAAAAAACTATTTTACTTATACAATGTTTTAGATACAAAATCCTTCATCTGGGTCAAGGTGCACCAAATGTGGAATGCTCAAAATAAAAAAATATGTCAGGAATATATTTACAATGGTTACACTTTGGCTTTTGATTTTCTTTATAAGTTTCTAAGTTTCTTAGGATTGAAAATTATCCTCATACAAGGAACTGAAAATTGTAGTGTGTGTATATTCAAATCCCCAAATGCTTTAATACTCCATACATACCCCTCCTGTTGAAAGTTTGCCAATCACTGTACTAACTACATGTAATCTCTACTAGCTCATGCAGAACATATAATAAAAAAAAAAAAAAAAAAAAAAAAAAAAAACTTACCTGTGGAAGAAATAATTGAAAATACTTCTTGCAAAGATGGAAGCAAAGTACATGGCTCAGCCTTCCAGATATTTTGAAGCAAACTGCTAACTTTGGTGACTTGAGAAACATATTCACGCAACTCCTTCTCGACTGCAGACACACACTGAAAATGTCCAATCGTCCTTACAAGCTGTTGGCAAAATGCTATGGCCATTTTGCCTTTGGGGATGCATTGCACAAAGTCAGTCAGTAACTCACTTAATCTTGCAGCAACTAAGGGCTCTGGTCTTTCACAAACTATTCTCAACACCTCAACTTGTAGAACTGCAAATATATCTAGAATAGAAGGGCAACTCATGATAAGCTTTAACCCATTATGAATATAGTCAATGATAGCTATGTCTTTGTGTTCCAGTGATCTGTAGCCTTCTTGTAAAAGGCTTAGTACAAAGTTTCTGTTGAAATAATTCTCAAATTCAGTACGATGGTATCTGGCATATGCTTCCAACACCTGGTGCCCAACTTGTTTCTGAAAAGGATCTTCACCTTCCAAAATCAAACGAGTAGTGAGACTGAACATGGCCTTGCATTGCTCTTCATTAACTGAATTTTCAGCCGATTCCACAACTTTCTTAACAATCACTTTTTTCAGATTTAATGGATGTGAAGAGGTCACCAATCCTTCCAAAATCTTATCCATTGTGAAGGGAAAAGGTCCAGATGCGTCATCTACATGCACGAAAATTGTAAAGGTTACAGAAAAGACAAGATATTTATGACAAACACATTCATTTACAAGCATCAACCTATGAAAATCAAGAGCGGAAAAAATGGACTTAGTCGACAATAAAAATCACCAAAGAATAATATATTCAACATGCTTAACTGTATGTATAATCATCGGAGTAGACGATAAAACAAAAAACCATAGAAAATTTAGAAAGATGATCCGCACACTTTAATAATCATGTATATCTGTGCTGTGTAGCTAGAGAACATCTGTTTGATTAAGATTTCAAGGGACTTTATTAGCAAATCATCCACTAACTTTATTTTGTCTCTTTATAAGCCGTCAAGCAAATGATTAAACAGACCAGCATGTTAATAATGAATGTACAGTCAGAGTGTGTACAACACAAAGAGAGCAAAACTGATGGAAAGCTGTAGAAACAGCCATAAGCACAACATTACATTGGAGCCTAAAAAAACCTCTCTCGATTGTATTGTAGATCAACGCAATCTGCCGCATGTGCAACAAGACAATAGCATTAACCATAACAAACCTGTAAACAATGAACACATTAGGCCTAGTCTGAACCGGACAGAAATCGCTAGCGAATAAACTGCTACAATCGCATATCAGAATAATACCTGTCTTACAAGGACACGTGAATCTAAGGAACAGGCTGAAGCAGTTCTTTTAGAAGAAACGTAGTCGCCTATTTAGTAGTCCTCCATAGCTTTACCGGCTGCTTCTCTGGGATAACAGCCCGACAGAGATAGGACTCTGTCGGGTTTACAGCTGCTGCAGACGTCATTTTCCAGGGACAGATTCTCCGCCCCTTGGAGCTTCAATTTTTTTCAGACTCACACTTCCGGTTCTTGCACCAGGTGATATTGTCACGTGATCAGTCTAGGACCTTTGAACAGCGGAGTGACTAGACTAGACGCTATCTATCTGTAGGGGCCTTGGTGTAGGATAGGTGCAGGCGCACCCATATCCCCCCCTCCCCCCCTCCCCCCTCAGCGCTGCCCCAGCCGAGGGATTGGAAGCAGGCACCGTACAGTAACACAGGGTTTGCGGGGCCCTTACATTTATGCTCCTGCGTATATAATCCACGTGCTGTCGGGCTCATTTGAAATAAAATACATACTGTAGATTTAGGGGCTTATTAATGAAGGCGCTAATATGATTGTCACAAACTATCCGCTAAGCATAGTTATGTTATTCGCTATTTGTTATTCCCTTAGGGAAGTCGCAAACAGTGTGTGATGTAATTTCTTGCATAGCGTTGTGTAGTCAGCCGAAGATGGAGAAGTGGCGAATGTACTAAATTCCAACGTTGATGTGACCGTACGGACTTTTTTGAGTGAGCCCCTTAAAGGAGAACTATAGTAGCATAACATACTTAACTGATCCATCTAGCAGCAGTGCAGTAAGGGTAAAATTTATTAAACTCGGAAAGACCGAGGGGGTAATTCAAGCAGCGAAGTGAGCTACGATGCGTTCGGCTCACTTCGCTAATGGTAGTATGCGCATGCTGATGTCCTCGTACAGGACAGGGCGCGTACCGGCACAAAAAAAAGCCCTGTCCCTATAGAACAGACCTGGGCAAGGGGCGGCCCGCCTCCTGTCTCTGACCGGCCCGCCCGTTCTGAGTTGGAACTGAGATTGGAGGAGGCTCGGGGGTAGATCTCCCACACCAGCACACATGGT
>WMED01011165.1:0-15394 GCA_019650415.1 Pipa parva | reverse complement strand
GAATTTCATGATTGCACTATTTCAAATTATTCTAATTCGTTGACCAGCACTTGTAGGGTAGCTGTGTTACCTCAGTTTCCCAAGTTTTGATCGTTTGACTTGGAAGGGTCAGTTTGTCAAGAGCTTACTCCCTATGTATAGCAAAAGACTAGGCTTAATTGGTTTCCTTTTAACAGGCATTGTGGCTGAAACCCTTGTTGGCTCCTGCAGGTAAATAAAATAAAGTGAAAGATGCTTCCTGCACAGATGTACATGCTTGGGAAAGAGTATTCCAAGCAATCATGTTGGAAAAAGATAAAATCGGCTCCTAGGAACAGAAAGTCCATATGATTCAACTACCTTCTCTCAAAAGGAACAATTAGATGAGATCAGCCCACGTTCAAGGCATATTGTCAAAATCTGCCAAGATCTGGGTCCCCTCTCTTTTAGACCAAAGACAACTTGACAACAAAGTGTATTAATTATAATCTCACTACATTTATATGCAAGCTATATACTGTTCTCCTTTGGTAAGGAACTTTATAAAACACCATTGGACATTTGACTGCCACAACCTATACCCAGATATGTTGAAGAAATGTTGAGGCATCCATATGTCCACATGTGCTGTGTTTAGAAAGAAGAGCTGATAGGTTCTAGTACAGTGCAAGTAAAAATGCTACAGTTTTATACCACAAATATCGAACATCTGTATTTGAGGCTAGTAACCACAGTTGTACGTTTAACACCAGTTAATTAGAATTTTGTAGTTTAGTTTAAATTCTGAATACCTGGTTGTGCCATCTCTCATTGAAAAAGTTGCAGGTATGAAAAACAGCAATAACTTACTTTTCCTAATTTCTTGAATGTAAATTTCACTGCATGTACATTAATGCCTGGATCATGGAAGGAAATTTGGATGTTGTATGAAAATAACATCAGGGGTAGAATGATTAAATGTGTTCCAAGGGCAGAGGTATATTTTTTGCATAGAAGAATGCATATTATAAGCCAACCAAAAGCAAAGGGGGACACTACTGAAAAATAGGAGAAGAAAAAGCTGAAAAATATTTTCACTCTATCTTCCACTGCAGAACTTTTTTTCCAGTTATATAGAAAATCTGCTTTATAGTAGTACATAGAAATTATTCTCGTGACACTCCTATATCATCTACACTAAAACATCTGGGTTGCCTAGAGGCTATACAATGTTATAGTCAATATGTATCAATGAATGTGCGATGGTAAAGGATTAGCAGAGGAATTTTAAGCCCAAAAGATTTATAGTAATCAAGTGTCAATAACCTAAGAAGATATTAAACACATATGCATATATACAATAATAATTCAAGGCATCTGAACTTCTTGTATTTTTTTCTTGAAGTCTTTAGTTAGTCAGATGACTAGCGAAATGTCTTCAAGAATAAAAAAAATACAGCAAATCCAGGTGCCCTGACTTATTACTATATATAAACCTTGAACTGGATAACTGAAAACCTTAACAAGTAGGGCCTCTACTGGTCTCTACTGTGCATTAAATTTTGTGTTATGCTCTTAATCTAATAAATAGATTTTTTTAACCCATTAGCCTTAAATTAACCTTAATTAGGTTAAACCTCTAATTTTTTCCTATTCCCAAATGATTGTGCAGATTGCCACCTTCTATGGAGAGAACATGTAATCTGTTGCATGTGAGCTGGATCCTACTGATGTCTTGCTTAAAAAGTGTATGGTAAATTGTGTACATTCTAGGTGCCAAAGCAATGCCCTGCTTGGCTACCATCTGATAGTTACAAAAGTAATTCAGTAATAGACCAACTTGCACATTTTGGTTTTCTTTGACACATAAACAGTATATGAATTAGTAAACTCATATGTTTTCCATTTGTAGAGCAATTTATGCAACATATCTTAGCATGCAACACACTGCATATGACAGTGATTTTCAAGGGTTCCACAAGGACAACCCAGGGGTTCCGCAACACACTGGTTGATTGGCATCATTACCCGGCTCATCAGAGAGATTGCATCGATCTCTCTCTGATGAGCCAGGTAATGATGCACATTGCTAATGATACGGTTTCTGTCCCTGCTAACATTGATCTGACAGTGTTCACTGTTAGCAGAGACCGAGACTGCATCATTAGCAATCGGCATCATTACCCGACGCATCAGAGAGAGATCGCATCCTTGGATCCTCCCTCTGTGACCTGTCGGGTATGTAGACGGCAGTGACATCACGCGTGTTATACGATTATACCATTTCCGGGTTTCTAGGGGTTCCGCCAGAAATTTTATAACATCAATGGGTTCCCCTGAAGAAAAAAGGTTGAAAAACACTGGCATATGACATTCTACACCCAAACCCAAATGCCAGCCTTGACGAGCACTCCTTTGTCTTTCCCTAAAGACAAAGCTAATAAGCTGTTTAGTAACATTGACATTAGTCAGGATGTTCTATGTAAAATTTTCTTCCATTAAACTCTGCTGCACAGTACAAAGCTGGTAATAGGTATAATAGAACTAATATAGAACTGAGCGTCTCTGCACATGTAGCGGGTATTATCCAGTGAGTTAAGGTGATTAAACCCATAAAAATTATTTTTGCCATGTGTTATGATTGACAATTGGGATATAGGTGAAAATGAGTTAGTGTGTTTATTTTTGCTGCCATTTCCATTTTTTAAAATGATAAAGGAGCACTCTGGCATAAAATGTACAGAAAATAATTTTCCAGTGACATATGTAAATAAATATTACAAAACTGAAACATTTTAAATGCATTATCATAATAAAACTAAATATATAATTTAGGTTCAATTAAAGTAGTATTGCTTATTTATCGAAATGATTAATTAAAGAGGATTAAGCATGATATTATTATACCAACTGTTGGTTATGCTGCTGCACTTGCTTGCATGTAATTCTCTCAGTGTATTAAAGAAATCTGTTTGCTTGGTACTGCACAACTGGAGAAATAGTGGAAATACAAATACTTGACTCATTTTGATTGTTTTCTAGCTCATACTGGACTAGAATTTCAGCATGGTGTAAAGCACAGATTCCTTTGGATTTTGAGCAGTACGAAATATGATCTTTGGATTGTTAAATCATAACTTAATGCTTGGAAAATTGATGAATTGGTGAATACCTGTAGAATAATTCTTTCCTGCCCAAATCTGTAAAGCTAACTGTAAAGTTTTTAGGAAAAAAAGATGGTCTTGGGTAGAACCAGGACCAACACAGAGATACCAGGAGTATTGCTGTAGGGAACCAAGTCAGGTAATAATATGTAAGCTTCTAAATACTGACCAATGAAATAAAGAGCCCACTGGCTACTGAGCATTGTAACTGTGCATTTTACATGCTAAATAGAGTATGTAACAATTATGTTGTCAGGTTGTTGGAAGGTACATGATTTCTGATGGCAGCTCTGGCTTGGCACCTTTTTCTTATGGTTTTGTCTTGGTTCCTTAGTCCTAGTGTGAAGGAAAGTGACATTCTAGAAAATTGTGCATTTCTAACCTTGTGACAACAGTTTTCAGAAGGCTATTTTCTGTTTCAGCATGACAATGCCTCCATTCACAAAGGCAAGCCCTAATAAAAAAAAAAAGTTTGCCAGACTTTGTGTTAGCGTTTGATTGGAGTAAACAGATCCCTGATTTCATCCCCTCTCACCACCTTTGGCATGAATTTGAATACCAACTGCAAGCCAATCCTTATAGTCCTACATTAGTGTCCGACCTTAATATTAAAAGGGTTATATGACTAAATAAATAAAATGGGATTCTTATTAAATCATTGCATTTTGTCTTACTTATATTAGCACTATATAAATGAATAAATACAAACCTACAAAATAAATACATACATTTCATTTCTGAATACTAAACCCCAAAAATATTTTAGTGTGGGGGGAGGGGTGCTTTTCACATAGCAATTTCTTAAAATCTGTTACAGTTACACACACCACTACACATTCAACAAGAACATTTCAATGAGATGTTTTGGTGGTCATGCCGTTTGGCCATGTAGTATAACTAAGTTTTGTACTGTTGGAGACCAGATTTACAACAAGGCAAATTAGGCACGTGCCATCTTTCAATTACAAGCTACTGAGAAGAATAAGCATGGAAGGACTGCTGCCATGTTAGGATAGATTTGTACCCTGTAGTGTATACATGATATAATTAGCATTTTAATCTTTTTGTATTAGACTCCATTATTACTATAACCCATGATTTTGCTGTGTTAGGAGAAACAGGTGGGTGAAAAAAGAAGTGGTGATGCATTTTTGCCTCTAGGCTTCAAACATGTAATTCCATTCCTGTTACCAGTTTAATTCCTTAGCAGTGTCTTGTACATTTCTAGAAGTTCATCAGGAAACCTGTTATGAAACATATTTAAAAGAACATGCAAATTCTCTGATAGATTTATATATATTTCACTGAAATTGAAAACTTCTGGAGCATGTCAAAATGAAATACGTCTTAAAGGAAGTATAAAAAAAAGAAGTACTGATGAAATTGTAAGCATTGTTTTGTTTGCCTTCCCCGCTGATTAGATGTAGTATCCTTCAAAGCCAGAATTCTTGCAAGTTCAGGTGTGTATTGATAAACTCGGCTCAGAGAATTTATTTGTTTAAATTATCAGCAGCTAAGTTTTTTTTTTTTTTTTTACATTGTACCAAAATACACTTGAAAATTAAGTCTATACATTTTCATAACATAGCAGTTTATTTCAAAATGATGTGTTTTTTTAACTATTATTAAAACATGTGGTCAATTTGTAAATTGTTTGACAGTTTAGTTTCAAAAAGCATATTTCATAAATGGTTACAATAAGAAATCTGTTTTAGATTATTTACTTTGATTATTTTCTAGCAGCTCATAAATGCACAACAAAATGTTTCTTTCCCTCACTACATGGCTGCTAGAAATCACTTTAATACTCTTGCATAAATTAAATTTACATGAAAGGCTAAGAAAGAATGCATCTCTATAGATTAACCTAATTACATAGAACCAACCGATATATAGCTTTTACATGTCAGGTAAGTCGATGGGTACAGTGCAGTAGAATCCATTTTGTAATTTGCTCAATGCACTGCTTACTTCTGCACATGCTCACCCAAATGTCTTCCACCCAATGAAGCATTAATAAAGTGGACTGTGCTAGTTACGTTTTCTGAAAGGTAAGATTTTCGTAGAATATGCATGAAATCTGTAGTGGATTATTTTATGTGTTGTGTGTGTAGCTCATATAAGGCATTGATGCAGTTTGTTTTCCATATAAATTATTGCTAGAAGAGCTCATAATGTGTTGTTTTGTTTGCTGTTTTTGATACTCGGGGTATATATGAGTTTCAGTTATTTGTAAGTTCATTAAACGAGGTAGTATTGTTTTCAGTCAATAATATTCTTTATAAAGCAAAAGTAATTGATTATTTATTCAGACCTAACCTTCCATAAAGTGGTAACTCCAGACAAGCTGTGCTGAGATGTGATTAGGGCTTATTGTGTTGAGAATAAAGATCTAGTACCTGTGAATGCTGATGCAGGCTGCAGCGTGAGAAAATGACGGTTCTAATCTACAAAGAGGAAATGTTGACATCTTTTGGAAATGATGATTAAGACTATAAAGTCTAGACTAGGTTTATAAAGCTGCTGCTATTTTATGACCAGTTCTAAACAAAATCATTATCCTTTAATTTGTGCTCAGGGTAACTGCATTCTAATTACTAAAGGAAAGGAAAAAAAAAAACTCCTGTGGCAGAATGCTATTAGGCCAGTGAGATTTGTAAAAGGCCCCAGCCCATGTGGTGTATATTAGAATACTGTTGGTAATTTCACTGCTGCAAACTTAAAATCCTCAAGGGGGAGTTAATTACAGGAAAACCTTTCCAAATATCAATAAGCTGCATATTTTCCATGACAAGGGGTTTCTCAACTCAGGTTGAACAACTGCAGAATGATGCCCATATGCTATACTGACAGACTGAAAATGTGTTTCATTTCTTGCCATATTTGGGGCTCGCCCTTTGAATAACAAATCAGATTATTTGAGGAGTATTATATGCATGTCCTGGATAGCTCATAAATGACTAACACATAAGTGTTTTAATTTACTTTAATACACCTTTTGAGCTGTTATTTATGAAATGATCCTTAGTATTATGCACCAATGTACACATTCTACAAAATTCTGAAATTCTGATTTTTGTTAGCAGTTCGTAGAAACATTCTTTGTATATTGTCAAAAATTTGTGTCAAATATCCTGTGGGCAATGCACTGACCAATACAGGGCATTGCCCCTTTTATTTTAAAATGCAGTGTGGAGATTAACATTTCCAAATACTGGTTGGACCTGTAATGACTAGAAAGTTGTCATTATTTTTTAGAGCCATCATCACATAAAGAGCAAGTGTACAGATGGAGCAACCGAGCATCATTTGACTCCCACAGGCATATTACTGTTTTTCTATTAAAATCTGTAGTGAGTGGGGTGCTTTCTTTCTGGGGTTCTTTGTTTGTTTCATATGGACCCTTTACTTGAATGCAAATGTTTCACTGAGTTTCATTCTGTGACACTTGCACCCACCCTTGACTCGTGTTGTGTGTTCCATTGCTATCCATGCTGCGTACGTCGTGTATATATGTGTATTATAGTCATATTTTACTGCTGTGCTGACCTCTTATTGTAATAACTTTGGCAATGCTTGTTTTTTATAGAACTTTGAAGCGATTGGTCCCTAAACAAGCCAGTAACTATTTAGTGTATTAGAATGGCTGCAAATTAAGATTTGCTAGTGTTCAAATTACTGAAAACTTCACGCGGTTAGCTCAGACTATAACATATAGTACCACTACTACAGGAAAAATTTCCCTTTGGATTTACATGGCAGTTATTCTGGGCAGTAAAATGTCATTTTAGAGTGTTGAATTACTGATTTTTGAAGTGGTGTTTGTGTGTTGTTGTTCTCTATGGTTTCAGCATCTTTTATTAATTGTTCATTCATTAATATTGCTTATATAAAGATCCATAAAAAACAGTAGGCAGTGCTGGTGTTTGTACATTTAAGATGCTTGCCACCATAAGGGTCATGGAACATTCTTTGTTTTGACAGTGGTGTCAAAGCACATAGAAACACAAATAAACAGTGGCTTTTTTTAACAGTGGATGAAAAGTAGGTTTGAGCCTTTTTGTCGTGGTTAAAAGTATCTTGAAAAGTTGTCAGCAGTTTTGCTGCAGTTACCCATTGAAAACAATGGTCTGTGGTTGTCTGCATTTTTTGTGTTTCTTTTACCATAGTTTAATCGTTGCTGTCAAAACACATGGTGCGCCATTGCCCTAGAAAAAACAAAGCAATTATTTTTTGCCATTAATTCTTTTAAATTAGCCAGCTGCAGTAAACTCAAGTTTCTATGCCTTTTCATACTTGCCTTTTATTGCATTCAGTGGGATATTCTGACCCACATTGTCTGCATCATAAAAATATTAATAGATTTATATGTAGACCAGTGATATTTTCCCATCCCAGTTTCCTTCATCAAAGACAGCTGTTTCATACATTGTTCAGCAAAATAAATGGTTAGATGGTTAGGCATTTACTTTTCATGCAGAAGGAAACATGGTGCAGGCTGGAGATTAATTCTGATATGAAACCACAAACATTAAAGGGGAACTATAGTCAGATTACATCTTTACTTATGCAGTGCTATACCTTAAGTGAGAATTGTTTCTCCCCAGCAGTTGCTTCATGTGAAGCAGGATTCTTTAATCAGTAGCTTTGAAATCACCTGCACCAGGAAATGTCTGTGTGTCGTTTTTTGCCTAAGTTATAACTAAGCGGCTGTGCACAAGTTAACTTTTCCAAGCCCCAGCCTCTGTAATCTCATGCATGTGCTCTGCTTCCCTCTTACATTGCCTGACCTTTAGGTAATCAACTATAAATAGGAACCCTGGGACCCCTATAAATAACTGAGGTGCACAGGAAGATCCTCAGTACTGGCTTGGATTTAGATTTGGTGCTGATTAATGTTTCTTTGTATTCTAGTTAAATGTGTTTTTTTTCTTTACAGGTAACAACTGGCTTCCTACTGTTTAGGGGTTCTGGCCCACCTCAGTCTCATAGCACTGATGGGGTAGGGGGCCATGGGAGGGGGTCAGTTGCTGACTAAAGGTGGTGGTCAGTCCTGATCCCCTTGCTTAAGGTTGATGTCCCTCTACCCCAGGGGCCAGAAATCTTTGAAGAGGAGGGAGCCATTTCACTCCCTCCTCCACTGGTGAAAAATTTTTTTGAGCTACAAAGAGGGAGAAGCACACGCTCCTGATCACATGACCTGCTGAATCTAATCAGAAGCAGCATTGGGCTAGGGAGATGCGCTCTGAGCCACAACACTGCAGCTGAAAAGCCGCATGTGGCTATCGATCCACACTTTGCTGACCCCTGCCCTACCCCAATTGTTTACTGGAGTTGGGGGAAGGGGAGGGGTCTGGCTGGACTCCTAACAGTAGGATCCCCTCACCCAGCTTAGCACTGGGGGAGGGTGGGTGGATAGGGGTTCCAGGGACCCCTTCCTTGTTTTTTTTGCAGGCCTCCTACCCCACAGTGACACATAGGAGCAGAGGGTAAGGAGGAAGGGAAGCAGCACCCAGGGAACCAATTTCTGCACTTAACGCTAAGTAGGGGGTAATGTTGGGGGGAGATGTGGGGGTCCTAGGGACCCCTACTACCCTGTTTCCCCAAAAATAAGACAGTGTTGTATATTAATTTTGGCTCCCAAAGTTACACTATGTCTTATTTTCAAGGGATGTCTTATATTTCCCCTAAAAAACACACACTGTGCTTCTTGCCCCCACAAGCTGTTGGTTGTGGGTAAGATCTGTTCCCTCCCCCTCAGAGGACATGTCCTCTGAAGGGGGGGCACTATTCTGGTTCTTGTTCCCTCCCCTTGCGCGCCCCCCCCCCCTTCTGACCTACACTCCAGCGATGTGCTTCCTCTCAGCGTTTGTCCACAGTGAGGTAAGTTGAATGCAACGGCACTCCTTGGATGCTTCAGGTATTCGTGGCAATTGCTGAATCCACGGCGAGTAGAGCCGAAAAACCTGAAGCAGCGCCATCGCATTCAACTTACCTCATTGTGGAATGTCTTATTTTTGGGGGGGTGCCTTATTTTTAATTCAACAGTAAAACATCCCCCATTCCTTATTTTCGGGGGATGTCTTACTTTTGGGGAAACACGGTAGATGAGGTTTATTTAGTTTAAAATAATTATTTCCATATCACTAATATTACAGTGGCGCTATGGAAATAATTGTGTTTTAGACCATTTAATCACTTACATGCCGGTTAATGATTATTAGCACTGGATGGTGGTGTTGATGCTGGGGGAATTGGGGGTTTGATGTTGGGGTGGTGGGGGAGGAGTGGGAGTCCTGTGGTCTCCCAGTGTAAGGATTTATTAATGATGCATAAAGATAAGAACATTAATTTACCAATAGCAGTCAGGCAGGATTTAGCAGTCAGGCAGGATTTTCTTCTCTCGTTTCCTAACTTGCAAGATGGAAAGGGGGCGGGGGAAGCTGGGGAGGACAAAATGGCGGCTCTCAGGAAAGCTAATCTGGAAAACTAATGTAAAGTTTTATTTCTTCACTAAACTTTTTTTTAACTATTTGAGTTAGTGATTGGCCTAGAATAAAGGAGTTATATATGTATGTGGGCAGTTATAATGGTACTATAGTTTTTTTTTAATTTGCCTTGCTGTTTTCCCTGGAAGTAGTTATTTAAAGTGAATTTCACAGAACAGCAAATGTGTTATTGTAATTACAACTGTGACTTACATCTATTGTTCACCTTCCATCTGACATACTGTATTCAGGTCTTGTGCCCCATGCCCCTTTTGAAATCTATAAACTAAAGGCATAATATACTGGATCAGCTTGTCTCCATTTTATATGGAAACTGTATGAAACTATGGTTTATATGTCTGTTAATTTCACATGTATATTACTGGAAATTATTTTTTTATGGTAAAATAAAACCTGGTGCTATTCTTTATAATTAACTCTCAAGTCCCTGCATTCACAAGGACATTTGCAACGTTTAGTCAGAAAAGGCAAAGGTAAATTGCTGCTAAGTTAACCCTTTTACCACTGATGGTGAACCTTAGCCAAATGTGTTAAAATAAATACATAAAATAGCATAGGGATTCATATGTTTGGTTGTGGCAGTGATGATTTTCCAACATGCTAAATAGACATCTTAGCAATTTTTGTAACTTACGTGATGCCTCTATAAATATATAGATATCTGTAGTGTGGACTTAATTTGTTCTGCTTTTAATTTCCTGGGAATACTTTCTTTTGATGGCCTTTGTGATTTGACCAGCTATGCATTTCACAACATTTTTTATGATAAAAAAAGCGTGTCTGGTATAAAGTTTTTAACCTGTTTGAACAAATCAAACATTGAAATTTTTTGTAATATGTCAAATTGATGGTGCAGTTTCATTAAGATCAGTATAACTATTACTTTTAATTAGGCTGTTGTTTTTTTAAGGCCTATAGTTGTATCCATATGTGTGTATTACTCTTGACTAGATTTCACAAACAAAAAAAATATTATATAGTGCGTGAGAGAGAGACAATCAGGCACTCGCCTCCAATAGGTATATGTGCCAGTGAAAGAGGTATGATCACTCCGTAAACAATATACATGCATAGAAAACACAGCTCTTCATCCAGTAAAGAGGCAACTTTTTTTATTATGTACCCATATTTTATTTGCCTTATTGCATTTAGTTTCCAAATAGACATCCCTGCTGATACTAGCTGACATTACTTAACCACCCATTGAAAAAATATATAAAACATGAAATATTATATTTTTTCCTTCCCAGTGCTTATTAGGTGTCTAGCTATCTGAATGCACACATATACATACAAGCACACACTGATTTTAATGCAGGTAAGTTAATGTTTTATCTATTTCATAAAATGTCAGCGTATATTTAGTAATGGATTGTTTGTGCAAATCTAGCATGGCCTTCATGTAAGTGGAAATGGTATTAGAAAGGAAAAAGTGAGTAGTTTTCGGATTCATTATGCATAAAATGTTCTAATTGAAAACACCATTTCTCTTCATTGTAGTGCAGTTTATTTATCAGATTGCCTGTCTTCTTGAAATCCTTGCCTTGTAGTAAGTACTAAAGTTTGTTTTTTTTTAAATTTGTTATAGATCCAGATGAGGAGACTCTTGTTAAAGGAAAGCAGTCTATCAAGGGACAAGTTGCTGGAAGTTCTGAGGGTGATATCCTTTTGGATGGAGATGATGAAACCCTGTCATCCTTAGAGGAGAAAGACCTTGAGAACCTAACTGGTAAATCTATGCATACTTATTACACTTGAAATTGCACTAGTTGTGCTGTTTTCTTTAGATGAACTGCTGACTGTGTCTTCTGATAATATCTGTACAGCTTCTAACTAGAGTCATTGCTGCAGATCTGCTTAGCAATATTCCTGTCTCACCTTTCATCCACCAATGAATTCTTGCATTTTATGTTTTTAAAGAAACAGTAACACCATCAACAATTTCAAATGCTTTTTTTTTTTTAATTTAAAAACACTTAACACTTTTTATGCACGTTAAAAATGTAACCTCATTTTTAGAAAATATAGTTTTATTTGGAAATACAGGTTGAAGTTCATTAGCACTGTCTGCTCAGGTACTGAACATGAATTACCTAATGTTCAACTGAAACCATGGCCGCCCTGTTTATGTAAATGACTCAAAATAGCTTTTAGGGATGAACAAAGAGAAAAAAATGAGTTACTGACATGTCAGGTTAAAAGATAATATTTTTTTTTTGTACTGGTCTTTTAGGGCTTAGCCTCTTTTATAGTGTCAGCTCTGTATTTGCCTCCTGGATTACTATGCGACACAGTGGCGAGATGAGAATTATTTTTCTGCTTGGTAATGGAAGCATCTGTAGCTTCTCTTTCTTTAAACCAGTCTTTCACCTTATTTTTCAGAATCTGATTTTCAGTTGGAGTAGGACAAAATCAATACAGGAGTGTCAACTCTTTGTGTGTCAATACTTTGCAGCCTTCAGCTTACTGTAATTTTGTGCATCTGCTTACTATTGTTACTGCTTATAAATGGCTGCCTGAAGCCTTCTAAGTTTGATGCTATTTTCATAGAAAATGTATGCTTTTAGATCACATTATTCTACTTAATTCTGTAAAACTTCTAAAATCATGTTTTGCTTGCTTTGTTGTTAACTCTGGCTATACAAATGTTAACCCTAGCAATACAGTAACCCATATATTTCCAAATATGAAATATAGGCTGGATAATGCATGCAAATGTACACTCGCACATCTACACACACGCATAGCTGGCAAAATCATATTTGTTTCCGTTTAAAAAAAACATAGGATTTCTTTGTATACCATTAGTTTTCTTTAGGGCCAATTGCATATATTCATTTTGATTATTTTTTTTTTTCATAGTTTGTACCTAATTACTGCACATTGTGTTAGTTGTCTGTATAATTTTACAGTGAAGCATGATCCATATTTACAGTGTTAACTACAGATGGAAGTTGTACCAAGGGAAGCAACTAAACTAAATAATACATATATAAAAAATTACTGATTTCTGCAAGAAATAGCGCCTTTATTATTAATGTTGAAAATATTTGTCTATCATAGTGTTATGAAATTACAACAATAAGCTGAACATATAGGAAATGTATAAATACCTTCAAATGTTCATGGTATTAAATGCAAAATTAAGCAGGTCATTGGAGGATTTGTGCATTTGATTGCTTATGAATTTGGGGCTTGTTATCTGTTGAGGCCTGTACTAGATGCAGTGACTATACCAAAGCCTAGAAAAGTCTCTTGTTTCATTATATGCCCCATGCATTATGGTAGACTAGGGCTCTTGCCTGCATTGTATAGGTGATGTTTCAGAAAAGTGGACTTATCTTCTCATAAAGATGAGGGTAAATATGTACTACAACATTTATAGTACATGTTGCTCTAGTCTAATTGCTAGCTGAACTATGGAAAATCACTATATATATATAAGCAGGATTTTATTTTATAGAAAACTAATGAAAATACATGACTATAAATACACAATATAATACAAGTATATAGATTATATTGCTGCGGATTTGGAGCATTTAATTAATAAATTAGATTTACTTTTACAGAATTTGAACTTAATTATAGTTGATGTTCCCAGCCATTCATTTGCATTGACAAACATTAATGTAGCTTCAGTACTGTAATTTTGTATTGCTTGTAGTAAACAGACACACCCTGTGATATTGTTCCCAAATACTTTCCAAATGGGATTTTCAGTGTTACTGGTCCTTTCATTTTTATTTAATTCTAACATATTCTCTTACTGAAGCTGCAGTGTCTCTGATTATAATGTTATTTTGCCCCTATCTTGCCCATGTGATGATAATGATGCGAATTCTGACTAATGATTTATGTAATAGGCTTATGTGTATAATATTATTATTAGTGATTGCAGAACAAAATAGCTTGTGGTTTCAGTGATTTCAATAATGATATAGAGAAGCTCAATTTCCATTTGCTCTTTTTGTGCACATCCACTCTTGGAAGAATACAATGATACTGTAATAGAGGTGACAGGGGTTTAATTATGTAATCCTGACAATGAAGATAGGATTAAGAGGTAATCCTCAATAATAAAGTGATGGGAGTTGGAAATGAAGTGCAAATTGTTAGAAGGCCTCTCTACCTTGGTTTGAGCAGCCTTTTGCTTGTTGCAGCTGGCCCCTCGCTCTTGTAATTGAATGTCTGGGAGTGATTGGGAAAATGTTATTTCGCCTCTCCATTGCAGGGTAATTCAGTGGGTGCAAAGGAGCACATAGCTGCTTATTTCATTCATTTGTGGGGCCGAGCGCTGGGAAATCAGAACAGCTCTGCAGCTATCTGCTGCCCATCTGCAAATACAATGTATCTCTACACTGGGAATAGGAGGCAGAGCCTGCTCTAATCTCAGCAGAGCATCTCTTTCATTGTACAAATGGCACACATAGAGATTGATTGCAGATTAAAGACACTCACCCGTCTAACAATCGATAGAGATGACAATTCATCAGAATATTTTGGCATTAATTCACCAAAATCATTACCTGACCTCCTTTCCCTTTATCCCAGCACACTATATTAATCCAGAATTTCCGTGTCAATCATGTAATGTCTGGGCCCCCGAGCCCCCTCCCCATTATCCAGATATTGTATATACAAGCAGATGATCTCACTACACTGTATCGAACAGACGATCGATAAGCACGTTCCACTGGCTGCGCCATTCAGTAATGGGAGGGATGTATAGGCGCAGGCACTCTATATACAATGTATATTATACAGGCTCTAGGCTTCCTTGCAGGGATCCTGTGGCTTCCAATGTGTTTATTGGATTTCCGTCCTTGGGCATTGTTGAATGCTGGGAGTTGTAGTATAAAATGCACAGTACAGTCAGTAGACACACACTATAGCTATAGGGTTTTTGCATATTTCATTGCATTTGCATGTTACTGATTTGAGTTATGATCCCCAGTATGAATGTGATTATTAAAGTATGCCTCTAGTAAATTCGCAGTCTTCACCCCCTGACTGTCCTTGTTTGCGCAGTTCATTACACTGACTGAAGACATTTTTTTTTTGTTGCCCCAAACCCACCCCCACTCCCTTTCCCCCACCAAGGCCTCAGTAGCTGAAATGGTTGCTGTGAATTGTGGGAATGCTCAGTGCCAATCCCAGGCTGTGCAGTTTCCTGCATTGTACGCCATGTGTCTGCTGGGCCCAAGCCCCACTGCTTCAAACCACTTAACGTGGCTGGGGGGGTTAGCCATATGATTCTGGCAAGCAGCATGCCCACATGTGGCCTTGTTGTCATTGGCAACGCGTGGGCATAGAATGTATTACATGAAGGTGACCTTAAATGTGTAAACTGCCTTTGCACTCTAGGGTTTGTGTTGGCTTGTTATACCTCTACAGAACTCTAACAATTCTCCCTGCTTTTCTCTTAAAAACAGGTCCAGTTAATCTTAGCACCCCTGCCCATATAGTTGCTCCTTCTGTAATACTAAAGGGCACCCTGTCTGTCACCTCCTCTGAGCTCTACTTTGAGGTTGATGAAGAGGATCCTGGCTTCAGGAAAATCGATCCCAAGGTAAGGACATGGTTGACCTGCTGCCTTTTACTCTACAGTACAGCATTGCACCATTTAACGTTTGTGCAAGTCCTTGGTGCTAGATATAGGAGGGGAATGTCACTGGTAGCCTTACACAAGCCTTATTCTGCTCTGACCCAGCACAACTAAACTAAAACTCATTTCCTATGGTAGCTTTTTTTTCTTTACAA
>WMED01011164.1:0-15394 GCA_019650415.1 Pipa parva | reverse complement strand
AGCCCAACTCGCGAAAATTGTGTCACTGTCCAAATATTTCTGGCCCTAACTGTAGATGTGCAAATCTAATTCTGCATGGAGAGTCTTATTTATCTCTAAGTAAGTAGAAATACTGCAGCTCTGTGGAACTTCCACTAAATAACTAATAAAGAAAATCTCTAGAACATTTTATTCCTGTAAATCAGGTGGCAAAATGCCCCTTTAACTTACCGTGTAGATAGTAAGAACAGCCACACCTGTTCGTTACTAGGGTCATTAAACTGATTTATTAATCTCTCCCTCTCTGAAGCGGAGGTGCTGCCATCTAGCCCTGAAGAATAAGAAAAGGGATTTAAGTAGAAAACCACATTGAGCATACACATTAATCAAATAAGCAATCTTGTTAGCAGAACTGCACAACTATGATAACTGCACAAACTATGAATAAGCGCCTTGGTCGCGAAACGTGTAAGAGGTGCCTTTATCTTAACATTTTTTGTATAGACTCTGGTTTTTATTATGCATTGAAATAAAAAACTTTCTTTTACTTATGAAGTGCCGGAGAGCATAATTGCAGCAGAACTGCACAACTAAAACAGGTTTTCAAAGAAGTAGACAGAGTCCTCTATGGGTAAGTACAGTACATGACAAGGTCCAATATCAGCTAAGGCAGAAAAAGTATGTGCACACAAAGAAAAGGCATTCAACTTTAAAGTCTTACAGACCTAAAGAACAAAACCCTCAAGTGCTCACTCTACTATCTAACAATGATGGGGATGTGGTCACTCACTGTAATAGTTGACATTTCGAATCCACGTGTGACCCTCGTGTCCATCTGTTCCTGTAGTGGTCGGCATTAGGCGCTTGGCTAAAAATTCCTCTATGATGGACAAAGTTGACAGGCTCTGACTGTAAGAACAACAGGTTAGTAGGAATTGCTCCAGCTCTAAAATACCCACTGGACTACTCCATCTCTACTAATTTTTGTGCTGCCTACCTGAAAACAAGAATCTTGTCACCCAATTTCATGCTGTCCTCAATCAGATGAAAGAGAATAACCATCTTGGGTGAGTTCTGTAACAAGCCTGGGGTGTAATCACACAGAATCTCCTTGGCCTAAAAGTCAAGTTAAAGAGACACATAAGTAAGTTTGAGACAGCAAGGAAAGACAAAAAGTGTCAGAAACTGCAGATCCAGCCACCTCTCTTTACTTTCTTTAAGCCTCCTTCCCGTTCTCCTTAATTGTGTCTACCAGAGTCTGAACAGTAAAAGTAACTGTATTTAGAGACTACAGTAGAATGCACATACAACAATAAGACATAACATGAAAGAACCAAAGCAGGAATACAAAACAGAGAGAAATTCCTGTGTCCCGCTTTGACTGAAAGAAAATGCTTTACTGAAGAATGCTTAAATCCCCTTTTATTTTACATCATAGGGAGCATAGGAAAACTGGGACATCCCAAAGTGCGTCAGATGGGCAGAGTCTACCTAGAAAAAGAATTAATCATGGGCCACGGACTGAAGAACTTTGTGTCCAAAGTCAACATCAAATGTGTTGATGTAGTAGAGTATTGTGAAGGTGTCCACCTTACAAAGTTGCATGGCAGAGGTGTAATTCCTGAAGCCCAGGATACACTAAACAAACAGGTGGAATGTGCTCAGATTTGGATTGGTAAGGTTTTACCCCTTGCCATATACATCCTGCAAACGGTCTCCTAAATCCAGTAAGACTTTAATGCTGCTTGTCCTTGTAAGTCCCCCAAAGGAAGAACAAATAAGGCTGAAATCTCAAATGCACACAACACAGAAATTGAGGGCAACATAAAAGGAGTAGAAAAGGCAATCTTTGGCTCTCTTTTGGTGTGGACAGAAGGAAGGATGGCTGATTAACTCATTAGTATGAAAGACTGACTCTACATTCAGAAGAAAGGATGGAACAGTGTGTAGTAGCACGTTCTCTTTGTGGTGGGTGAGAAAAGAAAGTTTGCAGATTAAGGCACCTGTCTCCAATACTCTGAGGGGATAGCCGCAAAGAAAAGCACATTTAATGGTTTGAAGGAAAAATGCATGACAACTGACAGAAACTAATTCAAGTCCCAGGTGGGGAAGGGGTGGCAAAATGGTGGATAAATATGTTTGAAAACCTGCAAAAAAATGTGGACATCAACCGAAAATCATAACTGGAAATATACACACAAAGTGGAAATTTGAGACCTAGCTGGTAGCTCCAGGGAGAATTGTATGCATGTATAATTTTATTTATAAAGCGCCACAAATTTACGCAGCGCTGTACAATTCAGCGATACAAGTACAATACAAACAAGGAAAAAGTGAATTAAACAATACAAGTAAAATATAACAAAGTTACATCAAATTAAGTGCTAGGTAGTGATTGACACAAGAGGTTGGAGGTCCCTGCCCCAAGGAGCTTACAATCTAAGTGAGGATCTTACAATCTAAGAATTGCTGGGGTGGAGGGAGAAAGTATACTGTTTAGGGGACTGAAGGTTAATGCACTTGTAGATAGTCAAGATATGCCATTCTGGTGCCATGAGAGCTAAGAAGCTCTCTAGGTACAGTGTAAAGAAGAGGGGGAGGATTAGCAGTTTGCGATCCTTGCAGTGTCTTAATGCCAGATGGAAGACGCCTATATCCCAGTGCTCTCTCATAATGAGGTGAAAACTAATTTTCAGAAACTTTGTAAAGGATTATTGTGCAGTTCTACATTTGCATTTCATGCATAATTTTATACTGTGGTGAGACAAAACAAAAAACAAACAGCATCTTTGCTTTGGACAACAATTCAGTGGCTGCTAAACAGACCTGAACACTCACCCATTCATATGTGACCACCTGATTGGCTCTCTCTTGAGATGGGTTTAGAACAATGCCATGTGGCTGCTTGCTATTTGCTGCCTCTCCCATAATGGGCCCCAGTGTATTTGGTTCAACCTTAATCTTGCCACCTTGTGGCTGGCAACGACTATTAGAATTCAAGTCATCCACATCTAAATCTTGCTCATTGGACAGATTTTCTTTCTGAAGGGCTTCATACAGCACATCAGGATGGTTCCAAATCTATGAATAAGCAAAATAAAGTACAGTCAATTCCGAAACAGAGAATAATCAATCATTACACACATCTATATCCTAAGCAGGCTTATATACTGGTAGAAAACTCATTGTCACAATTTTGAGATGCAACATGAAAAAACATGGATAAATAAAATGCAGGACTTAGCAATAGCTCACCTTACAGCATACACAAAATGCTTTGAGTGGATTGAGGCCCAGCCAACCACTATTCCCTGCATCTCGGAAACGATTCATAAACTCGGTGTACAATGCACGTTGAATAGAAGACAAACGCACCAAAATAACATGCTCTTCTTTGAATGGTAGTTGAGCCTTTAACACTGTGTGCCCACGTCTTTTGTTTTTAGATATTAAACCAAGAAAAAAAAATGAAGGTTAAAAAAATGTTATAAAATGTACTAAATTAGCTAAAATAAAAATAATCTTTCACATCCAGGAATATCAGTCTTTAGTAATAAACAAATGAAAATCTGAACTAATGGAAGAGATCCTTCCTTTACAAAATGTGTCTTTTTCTCCTCATACCTTTAAGTATTTTTAACTGCAAACAGTACATACAGTATAAAAATCAGGTATACATGGGTGTTAAAATAAATCTGAGGTCTTAAATTTATTTGCAAACTATGTATGGGTACCATATTTTTCAGACTATAAGATGCACTTTTTAAATCTCATTTACTTTGTGTAAATTATTGTGCATCTTAAAGTTTGAAGAAAGAGCGGCACCCCCACAACCCCTCACGCTTGGTGTAAAGGCGGCTCCAAGGAGGAGCGAACAGGAAGGCTGCCCCTTCTGCATATACACTGCATCCCCTCCCCACTGCTGCTGTCAAATCTCCCTTCATGACTATCATACCGTTAAATGAAAACAACGTGTCTGTGTTTAGTGTTGGCACCTGGCATATTAATGACATAACATTAACGCCGGATGCTGATTCTAAACACAGAGGAAACGATGATGTCTTTATTTAACAATGTGACAGTTTGGAAGAGAAATGAGATCTGCTTAATGAGGTACCTAAAGGCATGTGGGGTATTTATGGGGGGTTAGGGATTAAAGGGATTTAGGGGATCAGAGACTTAAAGGGATATGGGGAATTTGTGCTTGAGGGAAAAACTAAAAGGATATTGGGCATTTTTTTGTGGGAGGAAACTAAAAAGGATATGTGGTGTTTGGAGGGGGGAAGGGATTAGGATTCAGGGCATTTGTGTATGTTTGTGGGGAAATAAAAGGAGTGTATGTGTGTGACACATGTATGTGCTAATGTATATGTATGTGAGTGTGTGTACATGTGTCTTACAATGTATGCACATGTTTGAGAGTGTGAGTGCATGTGTGAGAGTGTGCATTTTTTCCCCCTAAAATTTGCCTTTAAAAATTGTGTGCATCTTATATTCTGGTGTATCTTATGGTCCGAAAAAATATGGCAGTGTTCTAGAATTGGTATAAGAAAAGTACTAACCTCTGAACAAATCCTTCCAGCAGGCTATGCAAGACATGACTGCGATACCTCATGAGTCTCTTGTCTTGGGGTGTGCTATCTGTACACTGCCCATTTAGAATAGGCCTTTCAAACATGTTACTAAACTCCTGTCTAGTACCAAGAAAGTCAGGTCGCACAAAATCCACCATGCACCAGTACTCAATAAGATTGTTCTGTAAAGGGTAGCCTGTTAGTACCACCCGCCTTCGAGACCGGATGTTCTTCAGTGCTTGTGAAGTGCTGGCGTGACAATTCTTTATACGATGACCTTCGTCGCAGATCACAACATCTGGGCCAGGCCTTGACAAGGCCTTTTCTATCCCTGTAGTAGAGAGAGAAGAAAAACAAGTATTTTACTCAATAAGATGGCACAGTGAAAGACACAGAAAAACAGAACCAGAAGAACAGAACATGGCGGTGTACACACAATAGACATGTATTTAGAAGTACAACACACCTTTCAGCATTTCTTGTTGACGGTCTTCTTCATCCAAATCTATGATTACAGGTCCTGTAACCTTTTTACTCCTTTTTTTTCTCCCAGTAGTAAAGGATTTTTTCAGGGAAAGTAGGCGGTACATTTCATAGCCCATTAGCAAGACTCCACCATCTGTTGCCCAATCATTTATTACTCTGGCTCGAGCAGCTGTTGTTCTGAAGAGGTTAACACAAATAAGTAAGGTCAGTGCTGGTAGGAAAGCTGCATTTGCAACAATCATTAAGTAAAAGATGAAGCTAAGTGTGCCAAAATATTACAATGTATGATAATAAATTCATATTATTTAATAGTAAAACCTGTCACTCCTATTTGAATGTCTCTGAACTTCTCACAGACTGCAAAAGGACTTAAGGTGCCCACTACAGAGTTTTGCATTTTAAATTGTACGTACTGGTAAAATAAATACCCCAACCAACTACACTCACTTGTGCTCATCATTCAAAGTGTGGACCTTGAACGCACGTGGTCGGACCACTTCAGGGTTATGATCAGCAGGCAATGTTTCTGGTGCAGGGAGCCACATGTTGAACTCAGCAAGCCAATTCTGCAGTGTGTTCACCTGCAAACACAAACAAGAGGTGTAAAGGACATAGCAAGCCATGCACACACAGCATCAGGACCGGCTAGCTAGCTACTCAGACCCCAGCATTTACCCATACCTACTTATACCCCTTCTAGTTTCACCACAGAAATAGAGAAAGTGTTGCTTGCACTCCTTTCCTCTTTCTCCAAGACCACATGACTTCTTGGTCCTATT
Source organism: Pipa parva (assembly GCA_019650415.1). Classification (NCBI taxonomy): domain Eukaryota; kingdom Metazoa; phylum Chordata; class Amphibia; order Anura; family Pipidae; genus Pipa; species Pipa parva. The sequence continues at coordinate 9,576 of WMED01011164.1, read as the reverse complement.
GAGTAAATCTAATCCAAGCAATCTTTTCTATCTTTGTACCTAACTTTACAGAAATTTTCAAACTTTCCCCATCATTTGGCATTTAATTAGAAACATAAACAAATGCAATCACGCTCAAACTGAAAAAGCAATAGCTGCATCTGACTGTCCTATTTCTAACCTATTTACCACCAAGCTCCCAGAATGCCTGGTCTAATTACCTGACACACAGTTTTTTTAAACAAATTCCATGCTTGACACTTTCAATCTTTATTTTGCTCCAAAAACTCCACTAAACTGCCCTAATCAAAGCTGAAGACAAAAAGCTTTTTATCTCCTCCAAGCTTTTACCTTTCTTTAACTAATTACCAACAGCTGTCACTTCATTCATGTCTTAACACTTTAACAGTAACCTCTAAAAACAAAATTTAGTTTTCTCAACTATTAACTCTACCTCACATATCTATTTTCATTGACAATACAATTTTGGCTACACTACAAACCTGATTAACTTAACTCTTACCTATCTTTAACCCCCACATACCCTCAATATCTAAAACATACTGCCCTATCAACATTTTATTCATTTGATCCTACCTTTCTTAGTATGCTACTAAAGTAATAATATACATGCACTAGTTGTGTCAAGCCTCAACTACTACAATGCCTTTCTCATTTGCCATTCCATTTTCAGACAATCCACAGTTCAGTCTATCCTATCTGCAGCAGTTTGGCTTATTTCCGTGAGCAGCTGCTTGTCACCTCTCACACAGAGAATTCTAAAAATAATGAGGGGATTATTGTGGATGGAGAGGAGGAGAAATGTATTTATTAAAGGAGAGGTATAGTCAGATTACATCTTTATGTATGCAGTACTAGAACTTAGTGAGAAGCATTTCTCCCCAGTAGCCGTTTCTTGTGAAGCGGGATGATTTATTATGTATAACTGGAAAACTCCTGCACCAGGAAATGTGTGTGTGACATGTATGGGCCAGGTTTCCATGAAAACAAACCCTCCACCGGAAATTTTTGACTAATGTGTAATGTAACGCCTGCACACAAGTAAACTTTCCTGAGCCAAAGCCTCTGTAATCTCATGCATTCCATGCTGTTCAGAAACGTAAACAAGCATGATTGAGGTCTCCTAAAGGTCAGCACTTTGATTAACCAATAGCAGTTAAGCAGCTTTTTCTTCTCGAGTTTCCTAACTTACAACAGGGAAATAGGGAAGGGAGAAGGGGGGAGGACAAAATGTCAGCTCTCATTAGAACCAGTAGGGGAAACAAACAGCAAGTATTATTTCTTCCCTAAACTTTTTTTTTTTAACTGTGTTAGCGATTGGCTTAGTATAAAGGAATTTTATATGTACATGGGCAGTTATATCGGCACTATACTTCTCCTTTAAACAAGTGTTTCTCTACTCTATTCACAGAGGAAAATGAAATGTCAGGTGAAAGGAAGATATATAAAGTATATGCCCCCTTAAATGTTGCCTGTATAATCCAGGATGAAGTATGGCGCCGTCATAAAATTGTTAAAATAGACAAATCACTGTTTCCAGGTGGTATATACAGTATCTTAGGGTCTCAAGGGAATTAAAGTGCATCTGTCACCTGAAAACTAATACTAATTTTGGTTGTATTAATGAAATAAATGTTTTTGTGAAAAATATATGTATTAAAAAAAATGTACTTTTATACAGTGTTTCACTCATCTTCCCTGTCAGCCTGCATTTTCTTTCCAGAGTGTCGGGTTGGTGGGGCTAAATGATGATTGACATTATAGCTTCTCCAATCAGATCCCTGCTAGATCGTGATTTAAGGGATCTAACTGGAAGAGTTATAAAGTTAATCATTTAGCCCCATCCAACCCGGGAAAGAAAAGGCAGGCTGACCAGAAGACAGAGAGAAACAGTGTATAAAGAAACTTTTTTTTTTTATTAATAAATAGATATTTACAAAAATGTTTATTTCATTAGTAGAACCTAAATTAGTATTAGTTTTGAGGTATGTACAGTAGTCTCCGGCACTCCCATTGGTAAAAGCAAAACATTTTTTATTCCAAACAATAGTTAAAAACAGGATTCAACAGTGATATCCAGTAAAATCAGCAAAATGGTGAGAAGGTAAAATGAGTGAAATAACCACTGTAGGTGGGGAGTGAGACCTCTAGTGTTGTAGGGTGGTAGTAGGTGTCACTGAACAGAATATGTTTGGGCTAAAGTACAGGGATGAAGTGTAGGGTGGTAATAGTTATAATTAAGTATGTTTGTTATAACAATGAAATGAAAATGGGTGCAAGAAAACCACATTCATGGAGCCCAGGTAAGTTTATACTACTTATACACTGCTTGAACAAGGCATCCGTTCCTATGACTTAGCGCCCATAGCTTGAAACGCGTTAGGGGGTGCCTTTTGCTGATTTTACTGGATATCACTATTGAATCCTGTTTTTAACTATTGTTTGGAATAAAAATTTTTTTGCTTTTACCAATGGGAGTGCCGGAGACTACTGTACATGCTGCAATCTGAATGGGCTTTTCTCTCTGAGCACCCTGCACCTTACTACAAGGTAACTTTATACTGTTGACATTTTGGGATTGAGCAAACCTTATCTATAGTTATTAGTTTTGAGGTGACAGGTGCACTTAAGGAAGATTTTTATGGAATTAAGGATAAATATGAATGTGATTAAACATGAACTTCCTGATGTTTACATAAAACAATAACAAAGAGAAAATGAAATATATATTAAAAGGGCTACTTGCAACTATAAATGCATGTGAAATGCATAACATCAGAGCAGGAAAAAAAAAAAACAAGCCTCACCGGAACAATTGCAACCACAGTTTTGGCTGAGGTATGTTGGAAGAGTACATCTAGGAAGGAGATGACTTGCAGAGTCTTGCCTAGGCCCATACTGTGAGCCAGAATACAGCCAAATCCACTGCTGCTGGAGAACCTTTCCAAAGACTCTACAAGGTTATCATACAGGAAGCGAATTCCACCAATCTGAGAATTTAAAAAAAAAAAAAAAATACAGAGAGAAGGGACCGTGACCATGACTATGACTAAAAATAAATAATCTTTTAAAAAAATTAAGCAACTTTGAATTAGGCAGCAGGACAAAGAAATGTGCAGAAAGAACAGGTATCACACAGGCAATAAATAAAATATTAGGAAAGCCAAGGAAGCTCTATTATGAAGACATATAAGGAAATTCACTGGAATAATTACAAGAATAAAATGAAATTTGAAACTACCTGGTGAGGTTTGACAGCTCGTGCCAGCTGGGGTGCCAGAAAAATGTCCTTCTCATTAGGCGGGTGGTTAATATTTACAAGGACACGACCCAAAGCATCAGGCTGATTCAATGTATCATTGACATGGGAGCCACTGTTCTCTGTGCTAATATCACCATCAACCTCATTAGTGGAATCGGCATTCTCTCCAATCTGCAAAGTTTCTTCATCTCCAGAACTCAACTCAATTATTTCTGTTAGACAAGAGGAAAAGGGAGCTGTAAGTTGGCATATTAACTCATGTAACAAATAGCATGGAAAACCTAATAATGCTTCATGAAGATAAGCCCCTCACTGAACACTCAGTGTTCTCCCTTTAGCCTACATACCCACTCATTTTCACTTACCGTCTTTAATACCAAGCACTTTTCCTTTGGCATCATCATCACTGTCACCGCTGCTGCTGTCAAGGCAGATAATTTCTTGAGGGTTCACCAGCTGTGACACATCTCCTGTCCCTAGTTCAAACTCATCTGGAAATCAAACATGTGGGGAAAAAAAAGTCTAGTCATTCTGATACAGACTAGTAGCTCCACCTGCTGGACACAACCTCCTAAAGCTAATAATATAGCAGCTCCCCTGCAAGATAAGGAAAAGAAAAAAAAAACTGACAAAAAGTTCCGCCTTAAGTGTTTATTTTTGGTGATGGGTGGTATAATAATGGACTGGGATAATATATTATCCACTAAAGCAAAAGGATAGCATGAATATCAATATTCTATGATGCTTGAGGAAGACTGTAGTTTAAAACTGCAGAACTGGTTTTTGATGCTTAAAAATTCTCTTAGGTCAACACAACCCTTGAGTTTTGTGGTGCCTACCATGCAAGAAGTCATGTGGCAGTGTAGTGATAACGGAACGAGGGTAATCCTTCCTCTGCTGCTCTAATCGTTTTCTCCTTTCCAGCTCCTCCTGTTGAGCAGTCTTGGTAACAGCTTCTAGCTGATCTTCTCTCAGCAACTTTCTATAAGAGAGATTTAAAGGATCAGACAAAAAGAACAAACAATGCTAAAGGCAATCAAGTACCTTATCTGAAGTATGTGTGTGTAGTCCAATCCCTTTAAAGAAACAGTTTGCATAAACAACTGCTTAATAAAGATACATTTACCACATGCAGATATAAATTACATATTTGCAAATAGTAATAGCAGAATAAATAATGAAATAGAAATAGAACAAGAATAGCCTGGCACAAACTAACCCAACCAAAAAAACACAGGTGGTCTTAACCTCTCAGACTTTACAATCTACAATCTGGCCGCACAATACCTACACACAGTAGACTGGATAACGGCAAAGGAGAGACACACAAACGTTATTATTGAACAAAACATGACCCCCAACATCTCTTTATCCTACCTTATCCACACCAACCCAAACCAATGGAAAGACCACAAGTCAGAAAACAACAACCTGCAAAGCCTGGCACTAACTAAGGAAAAATAACAAAATAAACTCAATGCACACCCTTTCCACGCAAGCCCAGAAATATTTCCACACATTTCAGAATACAACCTCAAATAATGGAAAGAAGTCGGCATCAAAAACATCCATAATATCATCGACCCACAAGGAAAGATACTTCCCTTAAAGAACTTGCAGAGAATATACCCAACAATGCCACATAACCTCTATATATATTTTCAAATCCGCTGATACACAAAAAAAAATGTAAAAAAAACTTACAGCTAACGACTATACCCACCAATTAGATGACTACATCAGAAATACATCCGTAATCTACTGTAACACAAAAGATATCTATAAAGCAGCAAAACCACCACAGAATTGGACCAACATAAAGACAGGGATGGCGAATTGGAGAAAACACTTTCCTAATCTTACTTTATTACAAATAATAAAAGCCACTACACAATCAGATAAAGCACTCATATCAAGCATGTACCATGACTTAACGTTTAAAACCCTACAATGGACATATCTAACCCCAATCAAACGTTATCAGATGGGGACACTACCCACACAAGCATGCCCAAAATGCCAAACCATGGCAACTGATCTTTTCCACTGTTTATGGAGTTGCCCAACAATACAAACCATATGGAAATAAATAAATAATTATTTATTGTCATAGAGAACTATCTCTCAAAGTAGAAGCAACACTAGAATTGGCAATCGTCGGAATACTGGACCAAAATCAAAATTTTAAAATAACCAAAAAACAACTTCTCAAAAAAAAAAAAATAGCAGCAGCCACCAAAAAAATCAATATTATCACAGTGGATACAACCATTACCCCCTCCCCCTTCCTATCAAAACAATACACAGCAGAATTAAATTTTTGTTTAAAATGGGTTGGCTTAATACATTAACATCAAAAGAAACAATACTTCTTTAATACCTGGAACCAATACATCAAGAACCTACCAAACAAAAACTCAATAACTCAAATAAAGTCACAATTCCAATACACGGCCTGGTACAGCACACAAATCTTACATGGCCCCAACCCAAAAAATTAAATTAACAAAACAAAATGGTCAAAAACAGTCCCCTGAGGGCAGGGCAGCCACAACTATAATGTAATAACGCAAGGGTGAACATAAAAATCACCCTGAATGAAAATTAGAAACTAAACCATATATGACTTTCAACTATGGTAACAACTGAATATAATGCAATAAAAAATGATATATAGAAGAGAAAGGAAATTATGTATATCACAACTAACATGTTACATAATGTTAACAGTTATACCAAAATGTTAAAATTGAATGTTGTAATAAAGAAATATTAAAAAAATAGAAATAGAGAAGAGAGTAATTTTTACTTTACATTAGTTTAGTTACTTCCTGTCAGCAGCTCTGTGGATTGGGGGGACGGGGGTCTTCTGTCAATCCTTTAGCCAATCAGAGAATATTACGAAGCTGTATGCAGCTCTGAGAAACATTATCACTTTTTACTTAATAAAAGATGAGAAAGAATGTGGAATTAACTCAGATACCCACTTACTGATGGGTAACATTTTTAAACTGTCAAGATATCCAATGGAAGAATGATTCAAATAAGTCTTCTGCGCCACCCCAGAAAGAGGAGGACTTGAAATAGGGGTGTTCCTAAAGAACTAAGCTCTCAACAGACAGCAAATATGTGAATCTTACCGGATGTTTCTCCTCAGGTTGGCAGGTTTCTGTGACCGTTTCTTCTTTGCCTCATCACTAGTTGCCGACTTTTCTTCTTGTCCACCTGAGGTAGTTGAGCTCTTCCATCCTTCTCCATGCTCAGGGCTATCTGCACCCAATGCTGCATTCTGAGACTTCTCTGTAGACAAACAATAAAAAGGATAAAGTCTCCACAGTTATGTAAAAGGTGTTCTAAGGTCCAACAAAAAAACACAAAAGTAGTAGAGGATCCTTCAAAAGAGAGCAAGCAAATTTGCTAAAGTACACACAGTCAGTACAAAAAACAAAAAAAAACACATTTGCCAATTTATGCAAAATTACTAATTTTAGTAAATGCGTTTTTTTTTTTCAATTTTGGCCAAAAAGTACACTTTCTTACATGCAAATTAGTGCTGTCCAGCACCTCCTTGTTGCAGACTCCATTTTCTTTCTGTGCCAGCGACTCTACAGCGTCAGGTTCAGGTAGTCCCTCTGAGGTGCGCTTTCCTCTGCAGCTGCTTTCCCTGTGAAGCCCCGCATCGGCATTTCCTAATAGTCGCATGGGAGAGTGTGATGTCATCAACGCGTCCTCCCTTGATAACATGCATGTTTTCCCATGTGACTATTAGGAAATGCCAATGTGGGGCTTCACAGGGAGAGTGGCTGCAGAGGAAAGCGCACCTCAGAGGGACTACCTGAACCCGACGCTGTAGAGTCGCTGGCACAGAAAGAAGGTGGAGTCTGCAACAAGGAAGAGCTGGACAGCACTTCTTTACAGGTAAAAAAAAAGTGTATTTTTTGGCCAAAATTGAAAAAAAAAATGCATTTAATAAAAGTTAGTAATTAGCATATATTAGCAAATGTGTGTTTTTTTCTCAATTTTGGCCAGAGTGTTCCTTTAAACAGCACAAAAATGAATGAGAACCAAGAGTAAAAAAAAAAAAAGTCAAACTAAGAAAGATGACCAATGGCAGGCAGTAACTAGGGGAAACTTAGATTAGAAACCAGGGAAGCTGGTGAATAGAAAGACAATAAATGGCAGGAAAAGGACAGTATAAGCACAGAAAGAAAAGCAGGAAGCCAAGAACATTAGACAAGAGGAAGGACAGAGTTTTATAAGAAAGACCAGAACATTATAGAAAGGCAATGAAACTTTTCAAGCAGGGAACTAAGAGTATGCAACCCAGATTATAGAGACCAGGCAACAAAAAAATACAAAGAAAAGATCCACAGGAGCAAGACATTAAAGACACAGAGCTGCCATTAATGCAGTGATAAATACGGACACAGAGACATAGATCATGAGCAATGAAACAATGTAACCAGAGTAATGACTTCAGGAAAAGGGGCAATACTGATGCTTAGAGGCAGAGAAACAGAAAATTAAAAATACCCAGTAAAATAATAATTAGACAGATCACTGCAAGCGCAGACAAATTCACAAATAATCTAATCTTTCAGCAATTGCTATTAACAACCAGATCTCTTCATGTGGTTAAGCTTAAATGGATTGAAATAACTATGTAAATATACAGACTGTTTATTATACATATTATATGCCTCTTACATAAACTGTATTACATCACCAGCAGACTAGTCAAGTTTATGCAATGTCGCCTTAAACCCCTAAGCTTCCTATCAATTTCCTTGGCAGAGGTCATCTCCATAGATTTCATCTTTTTACCACAAGCTGTGGATGGCTATGGAGTACAGTTAAAGTAAAGCAAGTAGTAAATCATCTCCCACTCATACAGATGTAGGTCTATATATAATAATGTGGCAGAGGACTGATATCTGCTATACTTTTACATTTAAAGTGCACCGGTCACCTGAAAACTAATGTTAATTTAGGTTGTACTGATGAAATAAATGTTTTTGTAAATATAATGTATTAAAAAAATGTACCTTTAAACAACATTTCTCTCTGTCATCTTCCCTATCAGCCTGCCTTTTCTTTCCCAGGTTAAGTGATGATAATTGATATTACAGCTCCTCCAATCAGATCCCTGCTAGATCGTGATTTAAGGTATCTGATTGGAGGAGCTATAATGTCAATCATTATTTAGCCCCGTCCACTCGACACTCGGGAAAGAAAAGGCAGCCTGACAGGGAAGATGACAGAGAGAAACGCTGTATAAAAGGTACATTTTTAAAAATACCTATATATTTAAAAAAAAAAAAAAAAAAAAAAGCGTTTATTTCATTAGTACAACCTAAATTAGTATTAGTGTTTTGAGGTGACAGGTGCACTTTAACATAATAGATACAGAATAATAGTATTTATAAAAAATAAAAGTTAAGACTACAGCCACACTGACTACCATTTGAATTTGTTGGATCCTGAGACTAAGTTGATGCCATGATAATTTCTGCCTTTTTTATTCTTGGGACTCCAAGTACACACAAACAAGAGTCGAAAGCCACATTTACCATCCAAGGATTTTTTTATGCTTCCCCAAAATATCTATACATCATTTAAAGGGGATATAGCAAAGATATTAAACCTCCCTCTGGCAATCCTAGCATCTCTGAGCCTGTGCTATTCTAGGGTAATGAACAGTTGGGCAATCTTACAATGGTATCCCCTGTATCTAAATCAAGTAATGCAATACTATTCTTTTTTTCATCTGTGCGATAACACAACCACACTATCCTAATATGTATTTAGGAGATTACTAATGAGAAGTAGGCAGCACAAAGAAAAATAAATAAATAGAAACAATGAAAACAGACTAGCATTTCAAAATTTGCACTAAAAAATGCAAAGTTTTATCAAGGCATAAAACAGTGATAAAATGAAGGGCTTAAAAGGTATGTGTATGCATCCCCAGTAGCACAGCTATTGGCTGGATAGCTCTGGACACGCGCAGTCCCTTTAACTCCAACCGCATCTGCTATGAGATGGTTGGGGAAAAGCAGGGGGCGTGGCTATATCCTGTGCTTCTGGGGATGCCACAAGTGAAGGGAAAATAAATAGGTAGAAGTAGTTTAAGATAAATATAATCCCTGCCTCATACTTAAAGGGTTAAAACTAAGGGTTTACACACATTTAACCCTTGGTTTATAACTGCCTTTACATACCCTTTAAATACACACAACCTAGAGACTTCAAACAGCGCATATATACAGTATATTATATATATATATATATATATATATATATATATATATGCA
>WMED01011163.1:0-15395 GCA_019650415.1 Pipa parva | reverse complement strand
GTGTATATACCATGTGATGCATGTACAGAGAGTACGGTCAGTGGTACTGACATGTACAGAGAGTATGGTCAGTGATAGCAATGGCGGAATTGTGTAAATACCATGTGATGCATGTACAGAGAGTACGGTCAGTGGTAGCAATGGCGGAATTGTGTATATACCATGTGATGCATGTACAGAGAGTACTGTTGATGGTGGAAATGTGTTCATCTAGCTAGGGGTAGGTGTACAGTGATTCCTGCAGTGTTGCTGAAGGTGAGTCACTAGTTATTTTAGCCAATTGGGTTGAGAGGTTTGGAGCATGTTCCCCAATGTTAATATGGGGGTGGGGGGTAGCATGCTTAGTACCCACTGCAATCTCTGCCGTGGCCGGTGGGAACTGGTTTAATTTGGCGGACATTTTCTCCCACAGCGATGATGGATTAAACTTAATCTACTTTTATGGGCCAGAATTCCTGGGGGTGGGGTAAGAGGAAGTGCCCCAGGACAGCCGTTGATGGGACCTTAATACTAATACACTAGTTTTTTCATAGTGTCATGTTGGGTACAGTGTGTTCCTCTCCATAAATCTGTAATCCCCTACAGCTATAACAAATAAATGGACTTCTTACCTTGCCAAGGTACTGTCAATATAAAGTAACAACAGTCAACGGTTTCATTTCTGTGTACACCAATCATGGGGGGGAAAAAATACCCATAACCCCACTGTAACATGCTGGTGCATATTTATACCCACCAGTAGGTAAAATGGCTGCCTTCGTGTGTGTAGTATAATAGACTCTAGATAAGATATGACAGGGGGTTGCTTTATAATTCAACCCATGCCCATACTCTTGGCAAATATCATCTGCTTAGTGATCCTATCTGTGCCAGTCCTGTTGAAAACTGTTAACTACTTTGTACTGATACTGCAGGGAGTTAGACCCTGCATTGCAGAGCGGTACAGCTGGCAACTGCTCTTGGCTTCCCCCCAAATATGCTCAGTGTGAGCCAGTTCTTCTCATCAGCCAGAGTGCATTCTCCTGCCGTGTGCATGGGCTTTTATTCCCACAGCCATGGCTGCTGCCTGATTGCCCTCTGCCCTGGCATTGCCAGCTGCATGAGGTTTGCTTTAGCTATTAAGCATGAGGGTGACTGATAGGGTGAGGGAGGTGCAAATATATCCAGTCTCCGGGCTATGGTGAATTGTCTTCTAGTGCTGTGTTGTACCTTGTAAGGGGGTACTGGATATAATACTGTTTATGATAGGCTGGTGCCATGTACTGTGGTACTGATTATGGTAGACTGGTGCCATGATGTTCTGTGGTTTGTGGGGGTTGGTACTGGGTATGGTAGGATGGTGCCATGTTATGTGGTTTGGAGGGTACTTGTTATTAGACTGGTGCCATTTATTCTGGGTGCCTGCAGCACATTGTTACAGAGGGAAACAGTGAATACTGGGTAAGGTGCAATACAGATTCTTGCGCTTGGGGGTTAATTGGCCTAGATAATATTAGTGCTGCAGAGTGCTGAGCTGTCAGAGGGTTAAATGGTTTGAATGTGCTTTCCCTGGTGGTGGTTCTTATTATTATTATTTTTATTATTTTATTTTATTATTGTTATTTTTAGACTGGGGTGGTGAATGCTGGGAATTTGCTGTATATATTGGTGCAGAGCCTCTCGTCACACTCCAGTCAGCATGGACCTCTTGCTGCAGAGCACGGGGAGGGGGAATAGTAAATTTGCGATGCTCTGTATGTTGGTAAATGTGATGCAGGGGCAATAACCTTTGGTAATTGGAAACAATTAGGGCAGGTTTGATATTTTTCAGTTGTGGGGGGTCCACTGTTTTGTGGCTGAGACTAGGGTCACGGCACAGCCAGCTGTGGGTTTCCCCTTTTAGTGCTACATGTTAAAGTCCCTGTATTACCCAGCAGCTACAGAGACATATTATCCATTCTCTGACTAAATATAAACTGATGGTGAATGGGAGGTGTTATCTATTTATTCAGGGGCTGGTGCACAGATCTTCTCTATTACTCACATAGAAGTGTACTGAGATCTGGCCCACGTTCAGTATGAGATTACTGGAAGGGACTGCAGTGCCTGTCATGTGATCCAAGGGAAGGCTGGGAATTAGATCGATGTGAAGACCCACTGCTGCTTTCCCTGACAGCTTTAGTATAAGTATAGATTTATTGCTCTGGGCGCTGGCTTGCTTACAGGAGGACACAGTCCAAATTCTGCACTTGGTACACTGATTGTGCTTATTGGACCTTCTCAGCCTCATATTTACTTGCTGATTTAATTGATCTTGAAGTGCATCCTGCCCTCCAAGGGGTTAAATGCCTGACTGTGCAGTTTCTTAATCCAGGACGTTCTGCACTAAAAGAATTGTGAAATGTCAGTGTAGGTATGTGCCTACCTGCCAAATTCCCAGGGTAAGACATCTTGGCATTACTTTGCCCTGGGGTAAAGTCCTGAGATGCAGCCGCTCCTTCCCAGTATCTCTTTTGAAACTAGTTTAACCTAGCGTGACGCAAGGGAGGAGTATGTTCTTTGGTAGGGTGGAAACTGATATTTCCTTTTGTATAAAGGTCTGATCCTGAAGCCTGGATTTTATATTCTACTCTAGATGGGCTGTTGGACCTTATGGGTACGTTCATTTAAAATAATCTGAGAGTCCTGGTGATGCAAAACCCATTGCTGGCCTACTAGAGCCGTCATATTCCAGTTTATAATATTGATGCCCTGTGCTCCTTGTGCCTGATGTACCCTGGCAGTGGGTATTATAGGTTTTATTCTTTTCCCAAGGAAAAATACTACATTGCATGGAGTAATGAACAACCACCACATAAAATGATAAATATGGCACAAAAGCACAATAAAAGAAGTCACAATATAGACTTGTATGGTTCATGTAAACCTGGAAGCCCAGGTGGACGGTTTGGACAAATGCAGAATCGTTAACTACAAGGGTCAAATAGATAAAATAACCTCAAGGTGTAGATCAACTTTCAAAACCAGCCCACCACCCAGAAGCCCCAATCATAATCCTATTTATGCAAGTGGAAGTACCATTGCCTAAAGGTTTCATGTGCAGCTGAGATGAACCATGAAATGCCACGTTGTTTTTAGCATGGGCAGTGGGAACCAGTATATATAGGTGCTAAGATGCCATAGTAATTTGGCTTCAGAAGCGATAATCCCAAATGATGAGAAATAGGTGGACAGGACTGACGTAGGGGGTGATTATTGGCCTATTACGCTATCCTTTAAGAGCATGTTGGGAGATTTAGTTGTCCCTAGTTAACTAGCCTATCTGGAGTGGATATCAGGAAGTCATGATTTGGGGCCTTATCCCATTTCTTTTTCTGTAAAGATAGGAGGAGGTGATCCATTTGTGCACCAGTATTTATCTAGCAGTGCAATTTTTCTACTTGACGCTAGGTTCACATTAGCATATTATGCGCAGCACATCATACGCTAGTGTGGAAAAAAATATGTCTCAAAGTAACACTATGTACTTACTGAGTTCCGGACAACAGCATATGACATGCATACATCACGTCTGGAACGCTGGGTGATGCATTTTGGCCAGCTTATGATAAACCGCTCACGAAATGCGACCAGATAGGGAGAGCTGTATACGCTGAGGGAGCATTTACACTGTCTCTGTTAAGTACAATAGAGGACTATTGGCCAAGGAGATAAGGGGTGGTGGTGGAATGGACTGGGTAGGTGAAAATCTCTTAAAGTGTAAGTTATGGACAAAACTATACATATATCTTACATTTATAAAGTATAAACCTAAACTTAAACATTAAAATATAAGCAATTTTGGGATCAGGAGTTCTCACCTCTTAATCAAACAGCCCTGCTCACCCTTCCATTCTGTGTACAAGCAGTTTGTATAAGCCCCGCCCCAAGTGACATCACAAACGATACAGAGAGACATGATCTCTCCTTCCCCTCTCCTATCTGAAAAGCCTGTTAATAGCACTGAACTATAAGACCTGTCCTGCAGATAAAACCTTCTCTCTCCACAGTTCCACTGCACTGTCTAACTGTGGAGAGAGAAGTTAGAGGAGGTGGTGTGGCTTTAACCCTATACTGCCCATAGCAATAAGCCCTTCACTGAAACAATGTAGCTTCAGAGGGATATTGAGCTCTGCTGAGTTAATAGGTGAGTCAGGAATTTCTTAATTGATTTATTGCTTGACAGTAGGTAAATAGAGATTTATTTATATACAGGGTTTATACACACTTTAAGGCTTAGTTTCTACACCCTATAAATGATGTAATGTTTGAAATACTCTATATAAGTCGCCCTTTTTACAATATAGTCCTGCAGTATGGTAGTGGTAATGTGAATACTCTTCCATACTAGGGACTGCTAGAGTTTTTTTAAGCTACCATATATACTCGTGTATAAGTCGAGAAATTTAGGTTAAAAAAATTATTTAAAACCATATACTCGACTTATACACGCGTATAAGCTATATACTTACCCACTGGAGCTTCCTCTCGTGGCCATAATCCGTCTGTCTCCCACTGAACGCATATCCTATGAATGTTCATGAGCCGGCAGACGTGTATCGTCATTACATAGCGTGACACGTCTGCCGGCTCATTAATATTCATAGGAGTCATGAACATGGGAGACAGACTGATTATTTGCAAAACAGACCTCACCGCTCTATCCCTCCAAAAGGTAGACACAGATGACCGGTTGCTCAGGAGTTGTTACTGCGATTTGTTAACTGGTGAGTCCGGACAAGAGGCGTGCCATAGATTGATTGATGTTGTGTGGAGAGTACCGCAGCCTATAGTGATGCTCCCCGTCTGGTCATGTGACCTGGAGAGAACCCGGATGTGCCTGGTGCTCGAAACAGGTTGAATAGTGTAGCGGTTATGAGATGGATTGGCGGTATGAGCATTGTGGGAATGTCTATGCTGGCCTCTTCAACACTGTCAATATTATGCGTAGCACAACTGATCGGCGAGGTACAGTGCTGGTGACACTGATGGCGAATGCATACACTTGTCCGCAGATATGCCGGATAACTGGTTTGACAGCTTACAATTGATTTGGTAGGGGCTGTGACAGCCGGACACTTTGGGGGGGTGCCTGGCATGGCAAAGGAGGAGTGGCTGTAACGTCTTAAGGTATTTAAACTTTATCTTGATGGCAGTAACAACAGTAAAAGTGTGGAAACATTTATTAGAGAGTGTCCCCACTGCCAACAGAAACAAGATCGTTACTTGGGAGAATACTTTGCAGTTTTGTTGGTGTGACACTAGAATGTGTAAAAGCAGGCTCTAGTCACAAACAACATGCCTAAGTCAGAGTAGTACGTGAATCCATTACTTCAACAGACTGAGACATTTGATGATTAGGTGAATTACCTGCACACACTTTACAGCCCCCCACTCCATCCTCAACTTATACAAGGGTCATAGCAAATTTCATAATTTTTGGCCCAAAAACTGACCTCGACTTATACACGAGGTCGACTTATACACGAGTATATACGGTAGTCTTGAAGTTATCTTACAGTGGAGATCAGTGGTCTATTAATTTGCTTGATAAAGGGTCGGGTGGTCAGCCCTAAGTCATTAAACACTAAACTTCAAAATGAATATCCTTCCTATATTTTTAGAAGTACAACACCAAACTCTGCACGGATGTTCTCCCTATCAGATGTGTATCAGTTTGAACCCCCTCCCAGTCACTGACTATGGGGGTGGGGGTTATTTGGAAACTGTGGAATTTAGGCAATTGGCAACCCCTCCTGCAGACCCTTGTTTTGGTACTGTATAGAAATTAGCTGCATTTTAGCAGTCGCTATGGGGTTCCACCTTCTGCCGTACCAAAATGTCATTTTTATGGCCATCGACTGACTTGGGTTAAATTCTGATCTGTTTACTTTTATAACCTACCATGAGGTCCAGAATTATTAATCCATATTAATACGACTGTGCTGGGTAAACCTTTCATTTATATTTACTGAACACCTAAAACCATACAAGTAGTTTTTTTTTTTTTTTTTTTTTTCCCCCCTTTAACTGTCTGATGGGATACTGAGAGAAAATGGTGCCCACTCAACTAGTCTGCCTATGTTGGAGATAGCGGTAAAACGCCGATGAACCATTGATCTGTACCACATGTGGACTACTTTAACAAACAGTGGCTTGAATGATTATTTAAAGTGAATGGACCCATGCATGGCCAGCCTTAGCACACTGCTCTGTGCCATAGTTCATTTAACGAATGTTTACTGAAGTCTTATAAACATAAGTCTCACCCCCTAGAGTGTCTGGGTTTCACATTAATCTGATAGATTCCTGCCTGTGACTTGCTTCCACTGTTTATAGGAACACTGTGCCATTGACGCCCTAATGCTTCTAGGTTTAATTCTGTATGTACTGTCATTACTTGTCTTAACTTTTGTCACCCTGTATGTAAGGGGAGCTGGCTACACAGAGGGTGCCATTATATGCGTCAGAGTCTGGGGGGTGGGTGAGTGTATCATGGAAACACTGTCCTATTCTGGCTTATGAAAGTGACTCCTGATTCTGAGTGACTGTATTATTGTGCAAGAGACTGTGGGAGGGACACACCACTACAGCTATTCCTTAACCCCTTTACTGCCATTTAATGTAATGGCTTCCTGTGGTGCGTGCTGTTATCCATTCTGTGCTGAATTCACCTGCTGGACCCATGCTTCAGTGTAGGAAGCCTTAATCATTTTGTTGGATCCTGGCAAGAGAAGCATGTGAATTAATGTCTGTGTAGATCAGGGAGGTACAAATCCAGTTGATCAGCTTTCCCAGAATCCTCTCTACCACCTGCAAGCCTTCTCCCAGCTCTTCCTCTCTCCAGCTCAGGTTTCTCTATGCGTTGAGTTTTTATCTGTGCCCCATTGTTCCCAGAGCACCTGATGCCAAATGCACTGTCTGTGTGGAGGAGGGTGCTTGCTGCCTGCCCTTAACTCTTTGGCAGCCTGCTCTCTGGCATTAACTATTTCACATAAACAGATCACATGGTGTGACTGCCTGTTAAAGGGAAAGCACATACTCCGATTCTGCAGATAGGGTTCTAGCAGTAACACATCAGGAGAATAAGCATTTATTGGCACTACATGTAGTCTGCCTTCCTTGCTTAACTCCCTAGGCCATAAAATGTAGGATTCTGGGTGCTGAGTGATCGCCATGGAGACCACATCATTCTGCTTTCTCTGTTGGCAGATGGTGGCAGCTGTGTGCGCCCAGGTCATTGCTGTCTATCTCCTGGCACTGTGCCTTGCCATCTCTGCAGATTCAGGCTTGTCAGCTTGTTAATCAGTTCCATACAGGGAGGTGACACATGCTTGTGGGTTCCTGTTTCTTTTGGCAGCCATATTATCCGGCTGCTCTGGCACTGCCTGCATTTTGTGCAGACTCCATGAGTGTGGGTAGGGCATTTCCTCCATCTCTACTTCTGATTAGCAGATCAGCAATGGGAGTCTTCCCTGTAAAGTGTGTGTCAGTGCTGCCCAGTAAATAGTCTGTGTTTCTGTTGCAGGACCTCTAGAACATAAAGTGGATTTTAACCTAGTTAGTTTCACTTCTGTGCAGTAAGTTGTACAAATGTGACCTGACTAAGTGCACAAACTAGCACTGATATGTTATCCTGTGAGAGCATGACCTGTCAGTACTACTTATTGTGGGTAAACTGATTCTATTGTGCAGAGTGCCAAATTATTCACACTTTATTTACTGGGGTGGGGGCAGAATGGTTCCCACAGCCACCGGTTCCAACTGTACAGGTTTGTATAACCGATGGTGTCTACACACAGTCAGCGATCAGTTTTATTTCTTTTGATATTGGTAAATGAGAGGTAAAGTGAGAGTACGCTGTCCCGTTTTGGAATGCCTCAAGCTCTGTGTACATTAATCAGATGCGGATTTGGTTTTGTAAACACGGATTGCCATTTATTTTTCCTGATATTTGAGAACAGTGATAGGGGGATGGTCAGTGTTTTAAACAAACATACACTTGTTTATCTGGTACAGTGAACAATGGCATTTCTCGCACCATGAATGAATTCAATTCTCTGCAGAATAAATTATCTGTTTTACTGAATGTTTATTGGAAAGTATTAAAAGTACACCTTAATTGTATTTTGTTTCCCCCATAGGCCGGAAGAGACAAGTATGAGCCCGCGGCTACCTCCGAGCAGGGGGCCAAGAAGAAGGGAAAGGGAAAGGGGAAGGAGAAGGAGAAGGACATGGACGAACTCAAAAAGGAAGTGACAATGGTATGTGACTGCAGGAGCCAGTTACCAGCCATTCGGTCTACTCTCTAGTGCCCTGTTTGGGTGACTGCCATCTGTGCGCTTGGGCAAGTTGTTGAGGAGTTTGCCTGCTGTGCCCTTGTCCAGAGCACTAGATTTAAAGATCTCTGTGAGAAGTCGCTTGTGCATGTGCACAGTCTTCCATGATTTTTACATTGTGGCCTAGTATAGTATATAGATGCATTTACTGTTGTATATTACTACCAATCTGACTTGGTGCAAGGTACATCAGACACATGTACAAATGCCTGTGTGGATGTACCTTTAATGTGTTGCTTATTAGACTGGAATGAGTAGATTAGCCCCAGAGCTTTCACTGTGGTTTCTAGTGCCAAGTCTCTTTATAGGACTGGCCATTACATACTATTGGATGATATTAATGTTTGTCTCTTTCCTTTGCAGGAGGACCACAAACTTAGTTTGGATGAGTTGCACCGCAAGTTTGGGACCGACATGCAGCGGGTAAGTGAAATAAACAATCCTCTTGTTAGCAGTTGCAGAACCAGGATGGCACAACATGGGTATATCTGCTTAGAGCTGCCCAACACCTTCCACGTGCATAGCCCTCACCTCATGATAGTGCCTCATTGCAAACCTTGTGCATGTGCTGACATTTCATTACAGCTTGCTCTTTAGGAGCTCTTTAAGTCTTATTAACTTGGATTCTCCTCAAGGGTCTGACAACAGCCCGGGCAGCAGAGATCCTGGCACGAGATGGTCCCAATGCCCTCACTCCTCCTCCCACCACTCCAGAGTGGGTGAAATTTTGTCGTCAACTTTTTGGTGGTTTCTCTATGTTGCTGTGGATTGGAGCCATACTTTGCTTTCTGGCCTTTGGTATCCAAGCTGCCACGGAAGAGGAGCCACAGAATGATAATGTGAGTATCCAGTTTTTTAATATACATCTGAGGAGGAATGTACTCTGGAAACTCTATCTAATGTATGTGTTCTGAACGGTTTCCAGCTCTACCTCGGTGTTGTCCTGTCAGCTGTTGTCATCATCACTGGATGCTTCTCCTACTATCAGGAAGCAAAGAGTTCAAAGATCATGGAGTCCTTCAAAAACATGGTTCCCCAGGTGAGCTTTTCATGCCTGACCTTTGTTCTGTACAGGAGGATATCTTTTGAAACTGAAAACCCCTTATGGAACTAATGATGATTTACAGTAGAGTATCAGCTCATTCTCTAGATCTCTGATCCTCTTGTTTATGGGTCTGGATGTAAGAGAAATATATTCTTTGGAAAGCCTTATTGGGAAATCTGATGAGTTGTAGTAGTAATTATCTTTGACAATTTTCTGCTGCTTACTAATTATACCGTCTCTGACAGCAAGCCCTGGTAATCCGAAATGGGGAGAAGATGAGCATCAATGCTGAGGATGTGGTTTTAGGAGACCTGGTAGAAGTGAAGGGAGGAGATCGGATCCCAGCAGATCTTAGGATTATCTCTGCTCACGGCTGCAAGGTAGGATCTGTGAAAGTTCTTAAAACTGGTCTGAGCCTAGCTCAGGTGACTGAAAGTCTAACATAAGACTGTCATCTTGGACTCCTCCAGCAGGAAACACTTCCTTTCAGAAAAATCTAACTTTCTTTTTGTGACCTATCTCACCTGTAGGTAGATAACTCTTCCCTCACTGGTGAATCTGAACCCCAGACTCGCTCCCCAGATTTCACTAATGAGAACCCGCTTGAAACCAGGAACATTGCATTCTTCTCCACCAACTGTGTGGAAGGTGAGGCCTGTGCAGGCAGTTCTGCAGACCTTTATCAAACACTTTAATTTGGTTATAGTGTAAGATTGGGAAAAGGGAAAAATATATATCTTTATTTTATTTATTTTTACATTTATCTGGCATCTCCTGCTTGTAGGTACTGCACGTGGCATCGTCGTTAACACTGGAGACCGAACGGTGATGGGGCGTATTGCTACATTGGCCTCTGGCCTGGAGGGAGGGCGGACTCCCATTGCCATAGAAATTGAACATTTCATCCACATCATCACTGGCGTGGCAGTCTTTCTTGGAGTCTCTTTCTTCATCCTGTCACTCATTTTGCAGTACACTTGGCTAGAGGCGGTCATCTTCTTGATTGGAATCATTGTTGCCAATGTGCCAGAGGGATTGCTGGCTACAGTTACGGTGAGCAAAGCTAAACTGCCAATTAGAGGACACCTCTGTCCTTTAGGTACAAATGTGTGTTCTGATTGGGTCACTGCTGTATGGTTTGGATTGGGAACCGTGGTATGTTCTTTGTTGCAAATTTGATGCCTTTTTCTTTACCAAAACTTTTAATTTGGTCTTGTATACCTTTAACAGGTCTGTCTTACACTCACTGCCAAGAGAATGGCCAGAAAAAACTGTCTAGTAAAGAACCTGGAGGCTGTAGAAACTTTGGGGTCCACCTCTACCATTTGTTCTGACAAAACTGGGACCCTCACTCAGAACCGTATGACTGTGGCACATATGTGGTTTGATAACCAGATCCATGAAGCAGACACAACAGAAAATCAGAGTGGTGAGTTGGGCTAGGTGGTGCCGAGAAGGGTGCAGTGTTGTACAAGATTTGGTGGGAATCAGTCTGGTTCATAAACTAGAAGTTGTTGTGATTATATTGGGGAATATTTTAGGTGATTTCTCCTTTTTGCAGGTGCCTCCTTTGATAAGAGCTCACCCACCTGGACAGCACTGTCTCGTATCGCTGGCCTTTGTAACAGAGCAGTATTCCAGGCAGGACAGGAAAACACTCCCATCCTGAAAGTAAGTCTTCTCTGCTTTGCCTGAAGCTGTCTATAAACTAACCTATGTTATTAGGGGGCCTGTGATGCACACTTCTAAAGATGACCTAAACTTAGTACAGTCCAACCCCTAAAATGTGGAAGTATGTGACTATCATGCCTCTGTACTGAATCTGTGAAATGGTGGTTATGTGTATACCTGATTGCTAAAAGTGTGAAATGTAAACTGTGTGTAAAGTGGAATCCTCTGTCTGGTTTTTCCAGATTCCAGGCAAGCTTCTGCATTGTAGCTGCCTCAAAATAAACTCTGGACAGCGTGTGTTCCTTGGCAGAGGACAGAGATGACTGCTGTTCTCTCTACTGTGGGATTAAGTCTTTGTGCTGGGCAGTGGTCTGTGTGTAATATAAAAGCAAACTGTATCCCTCCTTGTGTTTGTTTTCTGCACAGAGAGACGTTGCTGGAGATGCTTCTGAATCTGCCCTGCTTAAGTGTATTGAGCTCTGCTGTGGGTCTGTAAGAGACATGAGAGAGAAGAACCACAAAGTAGCAGAAATTCCATTTAATTCCACCAACAAATACCAGGTAATAGAATTGTATAACCTGGCCTGCAGGTTGTATGGAGAGGCTGTGCTTGATTATCTGCAAGGTTAACTCTACTCCATTCACTGGAGGAATACTTGGATCCTGTTGGTTATAAGTATTCTAAATGAGCCGTTTGGGCAGGGCTGTGGAGTCTGAGTCGGGGCCCATTTTGGTGGAGTTGGAGTCTTTATAAAATGGACCGACTCCGACTCCCAAAATATATAATACATTTTTTAGAGTTCATTCATTTAAGTATATGCTGAATATATTTTCACAAGATTTTGGGAAAATAATGAAATGTCCTGTAAAGGTTTGTTCTATTCCTTGTATAAGGATCTAGGCTCTTAATTGAAATGAATGTGTGCTGCACTTTATGTACATGCTCAGTAGTGAAGCTCCTTGCTACAGATCAGAGGAAAAGGCACTGGAAGGAATGGCTGCACTCATCATAGATCTGCTAGAGAAAACAGGATTAAAGAAGTTTGCTCACTACAAAAATTGGCCTTCAACGCTTTTGTTGAAAACTGTTTTTTTCCCACTTACAAATTTGCAAATATGCAAAACGCTGCAGTATCTAATAAATATATTTTATGTTCTACCTAAATAGCTTGATTGTTGTATCATAAGGATTTTAAAAAGCTTAGATTATCTCTTAAACATGCGGCATGAATGAGGGAGTCGGAGTCATGGGAAATTGAGGAGGAGGAGTCTGGCTTTGGCTTACCGACTCCACAGCCCTGCGTTTGGTGCCCGTTAACGACCCAGAGATGGAGCTTTTTTCAGATGATACACTTGGGGGCTTAGGAAAATAAAGTTTTATAGTATAGATTTTATAGATCACTGATTGTGATCGTGTTACAGTTACCTTTAATCCTGCATTTGGCCTTGGTTCAGCTGAGTTTGGAATTGCCTGCAGTGTTAATTCATTGTTTTAACAAGCCAGTCCTTCATCCTCACAGCATCCTGGGCTTTCAGTCAGCAGAAATCTATAGAGCAGGCACTGTCAGGGGCCTTAATGTCATGTACAGAACTCAATGATCCAGAGGAGTAACCTCTTCCCCCACAGTGCTGCCTGTCTAGCAGCTGCCTGTCTGAGTCCAGCTGCTTCACACTGGTTCCTCTCTGCACTGCTGGAGAAAGTGTGAAGGGGGGAGGGTGGATGACAGTCAGCTCAAAATAAACTGCTTATCTGCAGCGAAGACTGGACTGTTCATGCAGCAGCTTTTAGCCCAGCTCTGAAATAGGTTTCCTATTGTGTATAATCAGTCTATAATCCTGAAAGCCCTGTGTGCTGAGTAATAGTGCGATGTCTCTAGCTAATGCTGGCAGCAAATATTGCCTCTTATTGGAAAGAAGTGAATAGAATATTGCACTGTGGCTGCCTGGGAAATGGCAGAGATCTCTGTTCCAGGAGTTTGTTATATTAGGCACCAGAAGCACTGTGCGCGAGTCAGGGGTGGTATAACTGGGTTCAGTTGGGCCTGATTTTATAGTCTGCTGTGGTAGGGCCATGTGCACTTAACAGGGAGCATTTAATCCTGTTAGCTTTCCATCACTGGGGAATTAGAAGTGAGTTCTTGGACATTCCTCACAGCTTATCCTGTTTAGGGTCAGGTGACTTTTTCAGCCCTGATATATTTCATGCTGATTTGCTAATGGAGCAAGGTAAATAAATCCTGCCAGTTCTCTGTACAGTGAAAGCTGACTGCTTTCTCTGGACTGTCTGCTGACTAGCCTTTCTGTGGCCAGGGTATTGTGTATGGAACACATGTACATGCATATGCTATGGCTGCCATAACTCTAAATTTAGGGGGAATTCTATGACGTGTGGTTGATTCAGTGCCAATTGTGCTCTGTCCCCAGCTGTCTATTCACAAGAATGCAAACTCCTCAGAGTCTCGCTACCTGCTGGTGATGAAAGGTGCCCCTGAGCGTATACTGGATAGATGCTCCACCATTCTGCTGCAGGGCAAAGAGCAGGCCTTGGATGAAGAGCTGAAGGATGCATTTCAAAATGCCTACTTGGAGCTTGGAGGCTTGGGGGAGAGAGTGCTGGGTAAGTGGCAGGCACAGGTGCATGCTGGTGTAAGAGGAAGCACATAGGCTGGATATACAGTTATGTCCACTATTCCTGTTCTGGGATAGTCTCAGTTGCTCCCATGATCTTAACATTGTTCTTCTGTGCCCAGGTTTCTGCCATTTAGCAATGCCAGATGACCAATTCCCAGATGGTTTCCAGTTTGACACAGATGAAGTGAACTTTCCAACTGAAAACCTTTGCTTTGTTGGATTGATTTCCATGATTGATCCTCCCCGTGCTGCTGTACCTGATGCTGTAGGGAAATGCCGTAGTGCTGGAATCAAGGTGAGAGGCCATAATCCTCTACCAATCCAGTGGCAACGCTTATGTCTGTTCTTATTGTCCATAAACCTTAAATAATCATACTTCCTTTGTCTTGCTACTATAATTAATCCCTCCCAATCTGTTGTTGTTCTGCCCTCTGTAGGTTATCATGGTGACAGGAGACCACCCTATTACTGCAAAGGCCATAGCTAAGGGTGTTGGTATCATCTCTGAAGGAAATGAAACAGTAGAAGATATTGCTGCCAGGCTAAACATTCCAGTGAATCAGGTGAATCCTAGGTATGTCGGAAACTATTTCAGAATTTCTACCATGTAAAATTTCATCCTTTTTAGCATAATCACAGGTTCAGTCCAAGCAGTCTGAATTGTGTGGTAATCCCCTACAAAGCCCTCTGCAGATCCTCCCACAGCCTGTAGTATTGGTATCACAAGTAGCATGGACACGGGTAGCTCTTACCTTTTATACAGTGCTGCCCACATGGCTGACAATCCCTGTGACAGGACAGAGTCTTTTGTAACTGTTCAATCTGGTTGCCCATCAGAGATGCCAAGGCCTGTGTCATCCATGGCACTGATCTAAAGGATATGACTCCAGAGCAGATTGATGACGTCCTGAGACATCACACAGAGATTGTATTTGCCAGAACATCTCCTCAGCAGAAACTCATCATTGTGGAGGGATGCCAGCGACAGGTATGTCTAAAGTACCCCCAGACCAACTCACTTTAGTAAATACTGCAGCGTAGCCCCATGGCTCTTTCAGTGGTTGAACTCTTCTTTCAGGGTGCCATTGTAGCAGTAACAGGTGACGGTGTAAATGACTCCCCCGCTCTGAAGAAGGCAGATATTGGTATCGCTATGGGTATCGCTGGTTCTGATGTGTCTAAGCAAGCTGCTGATATGATCCTGCTTGATGATAACTTTGCCTCTATCGTAACTGGAGTGGAGGAAGGTGAGTATGGACTGGCTAGTCCTTACACATTATCCAGAGTGCAGAGGAGAGTACAGTTTGCTACCCCTGTCCCTGAGTGGGGGGAGCTACTGCACAATATTTCTTCCTATTGGTTTTACTTAATATTTCCTAATTCTCCTGCGTTTTATTTTTCTATAGGTCGTCTGATCTTTGATAACCTCAAGAAGTCAATTGCCTACACACTGACCAGTAATATCCCTGAGATTACTCCTTTCCTGATCTTCATCATTGCCAACATTCCTTTGCCGCTGGGAACGGTCACAATCTTGTGTATTGATCTGGGCACAGACATGGTAATTTCAGAGCACAGTGGCACCATTAACTTGGCATTGTTGTTTATATAACCTGCGTAGTGTTAAATGGGGAACACAAACTACAACACACTGTGTGTAACCCTGCGAGTATGTTCATATTATCAGCAGC
>WMED01011162.1:203-15395 GCA_019650415.1 Pipa parva | reverse complement strand
TATATGAAAGACAAGCTGTGTGACTGCTAAATGTGCTTTATTATGTGATGGTAAAGTAAAATGAGTATAACCACGGCTGTATAGTACCCAGTAGACAAGATGTGTGCCTGTTATATGTGTTTCATAATGTGATGTCAGTGTACAATGTGTAAAACTGTATAGTATTGGACATAGAGTTAACTACAAGGATAAACTTAGGTCCAGGTGAAAATAGTTTTTAGATCCTTTGCATTAAACTATTAAATTGCAACTTCTTATTTTTCTATGTTAAGCGTATAATCTCTCACCATCTTTGTGAAAGCAAAGTTAATTTCTGAAATTTTTCTCATTATTATGTCCTTTTACACTTGATTTGATAAGTCAATATTTAAAACAATCATTATTGTCCTAATTATATTGAGGCAGGGATATGTAGCTCAGCCTCAGGGTATATTCTGAGAACAAAGTGACCCACAGTGAACTAGCATTGACTTTTTGATTATAAGTAACCTGTTATTTAGTCACTTTCCAGATCTGCTGATCCCCCGTCAACAATATTATAGTGACCGCTTATCTAAGCTTTAGTGTGGTGATGGAAATTGGGTTTAGCTTGGAATTTTACATCACTTCCTGTTTTATTGCTCAATATGACATCAGACTGGCTTGGCTTAAAAACACGCTGAAATCGCATGATATTTATCCTTGACAATACTTGCATTTTTAACACTACTAAAGGCAAACAGTTATCACAAAAATACCATAGAGAGGCTTGGGTTTTAGATGACAAAAGTAATGATTACTCAGCAGTACCCTTGCTTGTTTCCAATCCTGTATATTTTGGTACAGGTTAAATATTTCTTTGTAATCTGTCTCCTATAACATTCACAAACTGATTCTGCCACAGTGTAAGAGTCCACTTTCACATACTGAAGCAAGCCTTATCATTTATTGTATGTTCCCAATGCACATGGTATAAGGCTATGGGTCCTGGAGCAACATGTGTCAGTTTATGGAGCATTTAACACTTCTTACATATAATTTAGCATTATCCTTACAAATTACCTATCTTGTGGGTATAGAAGATAATTTCCCTTCTGTATCAATGAATTCTGTTTCCTAAAACAAGAATGCTTCTTAGCATTCTATTATAAATCTATTAAAATGATAACATCATATATACCAAGTAGATAGTTATGGGGGGACCACAAAAGCCCTTAAAGGGCCACGGGGCCCCCGAGCTTCTATTTGAACAGCCTCATGGTAGCTATGCGTGACAATTACAATCTTTCAGATAATACAGAAACTAAAGTTGTACAAAAAAAAAATCCAATCATGCTTACTCACGCATGTGACATTTCCCTGCCTTGTGTCAGATTCATAACTTTCACTTGTTTCAGGTCATTTTACTTTGCCTTTTATGCCAGCTAAATGAAATACCATGCTGTGAATCAAGGGCTTGATGGCTGCGGTTTATAGATTGCATGCTCACTGGCTCAGCTTGTCTGCTGTCTTTTTTATTGGTTACTCAAATTCAGTTATGTTGACAAATTGAAACTTTAAAATGACACATGCTCAATTCACCCCCAAATGAAAACACAATTGTGATCATGTGCAGGCTTGCTTCATTCTCAGCCTCATGCCCTTATGGTAATGGGGAGAGGGAAGGGGTCCTTTCACCATCCTGCCAGGGACTAGAATATGCATTGATGCTGCTTTCTAAGACAGATATTTTAACCCTGAATGCAGAGAGCTGCAAACTGCAGGCTGAATACTAATTTGATCTACATTGCCCAGTACCGTGGTGCCCACTGATGTACCCCCACATCTCCTAAACCCCTCAGCTATTACCCATTCCCTCCCCTCTATGGGTAACCCAGTCCATCCTTACCTTGCCTTTTGTAGCTTTCATCAGCTGATGTCAAAATCACAGAGAGGCAAGCAGGACAATGTGAGGCAGGCATGGACCCCCCCTGAAAATACCCTCACCCAGACAGTGCCAATGGAGTATGAATTCCAACGCTGCTAATTCTTCTTCCAGTGGGTGGGGGGGGGGAGTGTTGGAAAGGGAATTAAGGGGTAGGAAAGCAGGTAATAAAAGATAGCAGCAAGGTGAGATAGATATGGTGCCTGGCACCTTGTGCAAACGACAAGAGATTGAGAAGGAGAGCGAAGGAAATGCGTGAGAGAAGCCCAGAGTGAGAGGGGAAGAGACAGCTAATGCAGCTTTGTAATGACTGACATTCTGTGCTCGGGGGGGAAATGAGAAGGCAGAGAGCCCTTTGCACACACACACACACACACACACACACACACACAGTCTTACAGTACACAGGCAGTGCATATTCAGCTCAGCCTTACACTTACACAGGAGCCCATACAGTGTAACAGATGTGAGCATCACATAATCATACTGTACAGGATAATGAATCCTTCACTGATACATGCTTGTACACATAAACCCATACACAAGCATGTCAATGGAGTGGATAGTCACTCACATGTACACAATAATGGACTTATTAGAAAATGAGAATGTTTACAAGTTCCTAGTGCAGTGTTAGCCTGAAACCTGTTAAATAATACTTCATCTCTACTTCCAAATGCTTATACATGAACATTCTAACATGTCAGTGAATGCCTGATCATTTGCATATGTGCACACACACGCATAACCATGTGGTTGCGTGCTCCAAATCATTTAAATGTGTCATTGTACAAACACAATTACTTTCATAAATGAGGATTTCTATATGCCAATGTGCATGACCATTTTGACACGGGGAACACACGCAAGGATTTTTATATATAAATAAATGTACATGACCATTTGTAACTATCAGTGCACATACAAAATCATTTGTATATGTAAAGGCACACACTTTCATTTGTAGATAAATGTACAAAGGGCCATTTTATACTTAACATGTAAATGTAGTCATGCAAGCCACTGCAGGCATAAATAAACAATATGGAGGAGGGGGTCTAAGGAAAATGTAACATTTCAAGGCCTTCCTACGTAAGGCAACAGGATGATATTTCTTTGAATATTAACCTATAAAAGTTACTTATTTTACAGTCATGCTGTATACAGAGGGGGCTACAGGTGCTAGTGCACTCAGAGTATTATGAAAATAAAGAGTTGAGCCTTTTAAAGGCTAAGTACATATGGACCTAGAAATCTATAACGTTGTTAGGTACCCCCTTGGTTTGCTGGATCCAATAGAACCTCCCTGTTCCCTTATATAGTATATGGAACAATGCTACATATTGTGGGGCCCCAGAAATATTGGCACAATCGCGATTTACCAAATCTCCATGTATGTTCATGTGGAGACCCTAATTCTGTACAAAGACACTACCACATGCAGTATATAGTTACTATATACAGTCAGCGAAACATGCACTTCTGTGTGACTGCATATATGTGCCGTATCAACAACATAAGGGGTTTATTCATTAAACTGAGAATTCAACTGTCATTCAAATGATCTACTCCTTATTCACTAAACAGAGGATTCTCATAGCAAAGAAACAAAGGGAATCAGGTGACATCTCTTCTGTTGTGTGATAGTCAGTTGGACAATAGAAGCTCTGCCATTAGCCCCATAATTCTCCACTTTAATCTAAACTCCAAAACTTGTGAATAGGTGAATTACTTGTGCACACAAAGTAGTGTAAAGGGCTCCATCAGTCTGCGACTGTCGTAAGCATAGGAACTGATCACAGTTTACCAAATGTAGGGAAGTGGTGAATAAATGTGAATTCAGACCTTTACACGTCTGCTTGGACTTGAATAAGTCCCAGTCCTGTATACGGTATGTGCAGCAGGCTGCTTTATTTCTCATATCTGATGCATAGACACAGTTAGATGGAGGGACACGTCATTGGATTGAACTGATAGGATTGGGCCTGTAGAGATGCCAGATATTATTATAGTAAGCTGGCTGGAGATTAGCGTGCGCGTGCTTTCCTTCTCTAATTTAGCATCTGTTAAATGGACCCAAATCACCAGTCATCACCTCTGCACACAAATACCATCTGTGTGAAGTAACAAGTCATTGTCACATCAGCTACCCGCAACAGGCTGAAGCAACAGGAATCACTGGAGAAATGTACAAAGCACAAAATTTGCAGATTGTAGGAGTTTACAAATATGCTTCTTCTACAGATGCTTTCAGACTAACTACATCTCCCAGCATTCTCAGAGAGCTGTTAATTGCTCTGTAGAGTATCATGATCTCATTCTAAGATCATCTATGGATAAAGAGCATAGGGCCTGCATTCATTTGTATTGTTTATATACTTCAGAATTTAAGACAGACAGCAGCAGCACTGTGCATTTACTGTACTGTAAAGGTAGGGTTACCTGACGACACTGCTGTAATGGTAGGGTTACCTGACGACACTGCTATAATGGTAAGGTTACCTGACTACACTACTGAAATAGTATACTTACCTGACTACAGTGCTATAATGTTGAGCTTACCTGAATATACTGTTGTAATTTTACACTTACATAACTGCACTGCCATAAAGATTGGTTGACTTGATGTCTAGCCTACTAGCTAGTAGGTGCTGGGAGATGTAGCTAATCGCCTGTAGCAGAAGATCTGACAATCATAGCGGCTTACTATGTAGTCATTTTTAAAATGACAGTCCAATCACATTCCCAATCATCTCCACAGACATACATTAAAATCAATAGTATGGTAGAGCCAATCAATGTGCCCCTGAGTGTATTTTCTCATGGTAGACGTTACTAATTAATGAGCTCAGCCACATGCCAGTTCCTGCCAGACAGCACTTTTCACTTAGCTTTTTGAGGGGGAGAAAATATTAGGCTGAGAGAGTACAGTAAGAAATTATTAAAAGAAATACAAAAAATAAAGTCTCCCTGCATGAATCTATTTAGAATCCTTTGCAAATTGGCAGATTTTTATATATGTGACTATTTCATTATAAAGTCGCCTTTGTCTGTGAGGCGCCATTTCTCTCCCACCATCCATTTCTCCTGATCTCTCCCACTAAAACTCTTATTATCTTCTTTCACCCTCTATTTCTGTAGCTGGTTGTCCTCCCCTCTCTATTTGCTCCTGTTTTGCGGGTGTGTGGATGGTAATATTGTGTAAATGCTGTCTTGTCACTGTCACCCCCCTGTAATTACCCTGGCACTGCTAGCTCTGATTATCCATCTGGTAGTACAATGGAATCTGCCTCCCACCTCTCCCTTTATTTGTACTGAAAAAGCAACTAGCAAATAAGTTGGGAACCTTCCGGAATCTACAGTGGAACCAGTCAGATAACTTGCTTACTCTCTGTACAGGAACTGCTGGGTCAATATGCATCCCAAGCTGGCATTATCCTCAGATAATTGTGCCCCAGTGGATAGGAACAGAGGTAATTCACTGTATGTGTATTATTAAAATTAAATACTAAAGCCCTTTTATCATCAGATTTTATAATATGTGTTTAGAAATGCAGAGCTTACCCTTGATAGCTGTGAGCTTTTAGTTACAATGTAAAATAATTTCTATTGATGACAGTTCATGTGATATAATAGGGAAAGGAACCTAACTTTACACCTGTAGGTCTGGTCCCATTGTCCCTGTCACAATGTGTTTTGTCTCAGTTTCTTATTTGACATTATGGGGCTTATTCATGAAATTCCAAACAGTCGTTTAAAGGTACGAATTCACAATCATTTGCCACTCCCCCCATATTTGGGTATTCAGAAAACTCTACGGTGTTTCAAAATCGCGATAAATTCAGTCACTTCTGATGGTCGTCAACTTACGGAGCTGTTGGCATCACTTTGTGCAGACACAGGTAATTCAGCTATTCATCAAGCGTCAGAGTCTGTCGAAGTAGTGTATTCAGGCGTACTGCTCCGAATTTGCCAGTTCTACTTCTGTAGATCAGAATGCCGAATTAGGTGGGTGATAGCAGGCTCCAGCTGTCCGACTTATTACCCCACACTACGCAATAAACTGCATCCAACAGCATTCGCTTCTTGGCTATAGGAATCCGCTGCATAGGGAATAAGGAGTTGTGAGTTTGTGACTATAGGAGTGTAGTGAACCAAAGTGACATGAATACACTTTGACAATTGAATGTGTATTAATGAATAAGCCACTATGTCTTCTAAGGAAGATACATTATTTAATTAATTCAATAAGGTTATTTAGTAGCATGCTGATTCAGTTCGGTCACCATTAGGGGTCAGAAAGAATTTCTGGATTTTAAAGCAAATTTGGCCCAAGCATGCAGTTTGAGATTTGCCTTCCTCTTGACCAACAAGGGTAAACTAGTTCGTTATTTTTTTTTTGTGGGTTGAACTTGATGGACCTGTCATTTTTTCCAACCTTACCATGTAACCATTTAATAACTGAATTGAAAGTCGAAATAATGGCAACAGTTATAAACAATGTCAAATGCAAAACACGATTAATTCAGTGTAGAGATGCATTTTATGCATAATAACTTAAAGAGGAGTAGGATTCTTAACATGCAATAGCCTGGGGAAGTGTTATTTAGCGGTAGTAAGGTGGGTGATCAAGGAATGCGGGGGCAATCGAAAAAACCAGAGGCGATAAAAAAAATGGCTTAAGTCATTAAAAGCTGCAGCAAAGAATGGGTGGGCATGAAAATGACAATAGAGAAAGGTCAGATCTCAAGAGGAAAGAAAAGGGTTAAACATCGCAAAGAGTATACACTTCCTATATATAATAATGTAGCGAACATGTAGCTGCAATTTAATGTTTGTATAGTATGTATCAATTAGTGTGTTTGTATACTATATCATTATATGGTATAATATAAATGATTATGATCTGCTTCTACTAAGCCTTTTTATATTTAGATTGTAAGCTCTATGGGGCAGCATCATTCATCTTGTTTCAATAACTGCCTGGCACTTAATATATTATACTGAGCCCTTCCCCCATTGTCTGTATTATAATTACACTCTTCAATTGTTCAGCACTTTGTAATCGAGCAGGGCTTTGTAAATAATATATATATATATATATATATATATATATATATATATATATATATAAAAATATATACATACATACATTTGGGGAGGAAAAAAGGAAACTACAGTCAACACAGTTAAATAGCAGAAAAAAAAAAGAAAACATGCATGTAAAATTGTTCAGTGGCACGTATCAACGGGGCATTCTTTTATTGAGGTCTAGCAAACCATAGCAAGCAATAAACAGTTAGCATACAGTGGTTTAGGGGAGTTATAAAAATAAAAGGCAGCTTCTGATTGGTTGCTATGGCTTACTAGACCTCAGTAAATGACTGCCTCTCTTGATACATTCCGTTGAAGGGCCACAATTACCAGTTGTTTGTCTATCTCTGCATAGAAGGAGCATTTTTTGGGGAATCCCTGGGTTGTATAATAACATCCATTAATATTTTGTAAATAAAGACTCTCTCTGCACCATCTGATGCGTCTCTGATTAAAAGAAATAGTAATGATAGTTAATCCTTCTTGTTAGCAAGATCCCCTAATCACACAAAGTGAGCTGCAAGGTATGAGTCCACGGTGGGACCTATATTTGGCGAGAAGTGACGCAAGAGAATTTCACGTGTTCGCTGATGAGGAGGAGTGAGAGGTGGGAGCTTAAGAAGGTGCCAGGAAAGGCGGCAAATCCACCCCGTAAAGAATTCTCTAAAATCAGGAACTTTCTGTTCATTTCTTTGCCTGTTAAATGTATCTGGAAATTTGCAGAGAATTCAGGTTTTTTCTCATTGAAACATTCTATTAAATTTCCTTTTTAGAAAATCTTGTCATTTTTTTTTTTTGACAAGGACCACTTTAATTATTGCTTTGCAGCAGGGTAGGACCACTGCCCCAGTAAACGGCTGTTATCTTTATCTGACTGTTATAGGGTTTAGTCTGAACTCAGTTAAGATGTTACAGGATAAAAAAAATTCTATATATTTGTGAGAAACCAATGTTAAAATGTTTTATTGAAAATAATTTTTTTTATATAATTATGTAAAATCGATGTTAAATTAATCTACTGAAAAATTCTATATAGCTGTGCAAAATCGATGTTAAACTGTTCCATTGAAACAAATTTAAAATAAAAAGATGTTACAGGATGCGCTTGCAGCACATACAGGGCCTCATTGACTACAGTCCGAAATCACCTGTTGAATTCACCTCGCTACAGTTTGAATCACATCACCAAAATAGCCAAGAATTCACTTCTTATTATTAACTAAGCAGAGAATACACTTTTTTTTTTCTTTCATTTATCTTTTTATTGAAGACATTTTGCATTGAGTACAAGTTCTTATTCACAACTGATTACAGCTTATTGTAGTATATCAGAAAAAATAACATTTTTGGTATACCATGTACAGCAGAGAATACACTTAATGCTGTCGGATGTGTAGTGTGACGTAGTTAGTCAGATAGAAGTAGGAGAAGTCTTGCAGAGTGAGGTCAATTCGACTAACGAAGGGCAGCGACATCAGTCTCACCATATCCCACTAACTGTATTCTGTCAATATTCTATTTCAATGTCACCTTGTCCCTAGGTCATGTCATTTATTCGTAGTCGCCATTGTCACTTTTGAATGAATAGTCGCGTTACGCAGGATCTAGAGCCCTGCCATCAACCCTCCAATTCGGCCGTCTGAAGCAGCAAAGTGAAACAGGTGAATTTGGAGCAGTTTACATAGTCACATTCGCTCCAAGTGAGTAGTAGAAGTACCTGTGCACACGCACACAAAATGATGTGAAGAACTCTGTAAGATCACAGCTCACATAGTCGCCCGAATCGGTTGTGTATTTGTCACTTCACAGGCTTTGCTAAATAAGTGAACATGGGGAAGTGGAGAATAGAAATTAATTCACAGCTCTATACGACTATTTGGACTTTAGTCAATGAGGCTCACAATGTTTTTGTCTCGTAATCCTTCTCACTTTCTCCCAAAGCACTTCGGGGCATATTCAAGAAAGTTCAAACATGTGCATATAAATCATCACATATTCATCAAACTCTGTGATATGGCAAGATTGCAACTAACTGAGACACTTACGTCACTCGCAAACTTACGGAGATCTTTGCATCACTTTGCTAGTCACCTATTCATCAAGTATTAGAGTCTAACAAATTAGCCAGTTTCACTTTGCCAGATCAGAGTGGTGAATAAGGGGTTGATTAGTGAAGAAAGAGGAAAGAATTTGTGACCCGAAGTGATGAGAATTCACTTGAATTCTTACATTTATGAATAAGCCCCTCAATGTTCATTCATGTGTGATATTACGTTAATGAACCAGCTAACAGAGAGGCCTATCAGCCTGAACCGAATAGCCATTTATGGGAAATGGAAGACAATGGACAGACGAGCACAATCCTCTAAACTATTTCATATAGTGTAAAGATCATGTAACTGGGTGGGAGAATCCGCAGCCTCATTTCCATATTTTGACTACAACTTTCAGGGCCTTATTGGATAAAGGCCAAATAGTTGCATAAATCTCTGAATTTGCATCTATTCTCCACTTCCCCATGTTCACACAGGGCCAGTTCTACCGATGGGCAATGTGGGCGACAGGCCAGGGTGCAATCTATTTGAGGGGCGCTGTCTCCCACATCGCCCATTGCTAAACTTGACCGCACCCCCCCCCCCCCCCCCCCCCCCCGCCCCCTTTCCCCCCCCACTCACCTCTAACAGCATTCCAGCGATGCACCTCCTCTAGTGAGGTAAGTTGAATGCCACGGCGCTCCTTGGCTGCTTCGGGTCTTTTCGGCTGTATTCGGCAGCTACTGGCAAGACCCGAACATCTAAGGTCTCCACACTCTACTTCTATCTGTCTGATTACGCCACACAATGCATCTGACAGTGATCACAGCTGTCCACTTGTTCAAGTCTATTCTCCACTTAGTAATGAAAAGTGAATTTGCGACTATTTTAGCGATGTGACTTGAAAATAGCAAGTTGAATTTGACAGGTGAATTCATCCTTTAGTCAGTCAGGCCCTTAAAGTTTAGTTACATTTGTCACAAAGGACATTATGAGTCAATTTTTTTCAACAGGGTTTATATGCCCTTTAATTAAATAAAACTATTGCCTCTCCAGTGTTTTAGAGATTAGCAGCTGCTAAATATTGTTCCATCTTTTGCAGCTATAGGAGTCCAGATGAAACTAAGCTTATTACAGAACCTTTTCTGGAATCTGACACGTCAGGTAAGCAGACAACAAATTCTCTTACTCCTATTGCCTAGTGGGTAATACTGGTCAATTTTATTACAGTAATATCACTACAGTCACAAAATACTTTGCTTCATCAGTCTTTGCTTGAAACCCCCATTTAATAGAGCTAAATAAAACATACAGTATATGTGTTAATGTTCTCAATGGCTAGTTTTCAGTTTCACTGAGGAAAGCAGACCCCATTTTGTTGGATTCTTTGCTGTCGATTTATTACAGAGATAATTTTCTCTAAATGATCAGCTGCGTCCATTTAACCAAAAAGCAGAGAGGACTAGCTGACCCATTTTTTATAAAAAGGCACAGGACACTAGACATGAGTGGGCACCGCTAGTTCTTCTCTGTGCCTGGCCAGCTATCTTGTTTTGCCCATGGTCGACCAGAAAATCAGAAGTACATTTTTCCCCATTTAAGATGGGACCATTTGATTCATGTACTCGCTTAAAGGCCATGGCCACATTAGGTGTGATATATTTACTCCTGGATGGAGTCTTTGTTTCAGGCATTGCTTACCCTTCTCTATTGCAGCCAGGGATTGAGAGGAGTACTGAGAGATGGGATAGGGGCACATTTTTTTTTTACTATTTGCGAATATATTATATGTCATTGATTACGGTGATATGTCTATAGTAACTGATTTTCTCTCTTTCATTCTCCATTTGGTCTACTTACTCCCAGCCTAACGACACTGATGTAAGTTTACCCAGACTCCTCTGAAACAGTATACATGAGGGTTGGGGAATTCCATAACCGTTTATGTATGTATGTATGTATGTATGCATGTGTATTTTTATTTATAAAGCACCACTAGGTTACATAGCGCTGTACACAGTGCCGGCTCTGCCATTAGGCAGAGTAGGCAAATGCTAGGGGCGCCGGGGGAGGGGTGCAAAAAGGGCCAGAGCCGCCTCTGGCTGTACAATCCAACAACACAGTTATAATACAGACAAGGGAAAAGTGCGTAACAAAGAACAAGTGAAGTAAATTACAAGCATATACTCAAGAAGATACATCTCTCTAAGTGCCAAGCCATGACTGAAACAAGAGGATGGAGCTCCCTGCCCCATAGAACTTACAATCTAACTAAGCTTACAATATAAATAATAATTTATGACCCTAATATGTATTTATGCTTTGTGAAGAGATGTGTATACGTGTGTCTCTTTTGCTTATTCTACACAATGCTATATTTTGCTGGGGGGGTTAGATTATTACTTTGAATTGGGCACAGGTTCCATCTCCATTTTTAATATCCTAACACTTGCCTCCTATGAGAAAGATTTCCACCTTCCAGTCTTTGGGTTCTGTCCTTCAGTAACTTTTGTTGGGCAGAGATTGCCATTAACCTAAGATCAATTTAGTATAACTGCAGCACTTTATTATGTAACCTAGTTCTAGCTAATCATTAAACCTTCTCAGTACCAGTGGCCTACAAAGAGCCCAACCCATTCCTGAACAGGGAGATACATCTCTTGAAATTTTAATGTGACTTAGGTGGACTGGGACAACCCCTCCAGAACCAAAGAGTGGGGCCTATACAGGAATAAATCCCTACCTATCTAATACAGACACAGAACTTGTGCTAAATCTGTGGAATGAAGACTACCCCTACCATCCTAGCTGGCATATCTGTAGTGTCATATTAACCTTCCAGACTGAGAATCCAAAGGTCTCTTTCTCTCATCACAATAGCAAACACAATGCATATACCCCAAGCTGGTGGGAGCAAGAGCACCCCTCCCCAGAACTGCAGGGTAGGGTTAATGACGGGACTGTAGTAAGCAGTATCTTCCCTATAATGACTTGCAGGTTTTCCTACATAAAAATCCCAGAGGGTTGGACTTTATTAACCCACTTGTGTACAGGATACATGCCATCTGGGCTAGTTCTTTATACTCAAATCACAACACAAATCATGTAAATACATTGGCAGCTTGGTGGAGGGGTTGTTACCCATTTTGCAGAACCTGTAGACAATGGTGTACATACCATATAGAGCCAGGGGAGTCACCCATAGGAGGGAGGGGCCCAGAGCTGACCCCAACTGAAACAGGTAATAGCCTGCAAAATTATAGAGGTGGGCAAGTTTGGAGCAAAATACTGTATCTAGAGTATGGAAATAAAGAAATAATGTATCTCAGTGTGTCAATGAGAATGAAGATAAAAATACCATTTCTTTTCCTTGTAATGCTGACATTTGGTATGTATGAAAGTGACATGTTTTTCCCTTTTAAAAGTGCTTATTCATGAACATGGGCAATCATTTATAGAGGTCTAGTAACCCGTAGGAACCAATCAGAATTTGTCTTTCAGAATTCTAGTTTCTTTATACAAATGAATGCTAACAGCTGATTGGTTGCTATGGGTTACTAGACCTCTGTAAACGATTTACCCTGTTGATGAATTCCCCTGTATGTGCCTTGGTCACATTTCTATGTTATGTTGACTTATGACATCGGTATCTGCTGCAAGAGTAACTTCAGACAATATCTTTTTATTCTTTAGTGTCTAAATGAGGATGGCTTGTGTCCCTTGAGTTGCAGGGATGAGGTAAGATAATGATCTGTTTGTCTTTCAATGTATTTGTCTCTCTGTCTGTATGTGTGTATATCTTTCTTAGCCAATCAGTATTTCATCCTACTTCAAGGGAATGTTTATTTTATGAGAGCTTTGACAAATGTAAATTCTTTAATTGCACCCTCTCCACCTTCATTGACAAGTAACCAGAAAGGGAAGCTCACTTTTTCCCAGTGTCATAAAATGAAAGAATTTAGGTGATCTCAAGGCGCCCATAAAGTGAGACTCCCACTGTAATTCCGTTTGCAGCCGATGGAATAAATCTAACCCAATGCTTCCTATGTTCCTCTCCTATAGACCCTGCAGTGTTATTTGATAGATAACAATGGATTCATTGTGGTTGCCAAGGATCAAGAAAAGGTGAGTTCTTCGAGGTGGACTGACTCACTTTATATTGTAAAATATCTTGGGAGCAGCTGTCTAAGTGTTTTTCTATATTTGCAGATAATAAAACTCTATGCAGCTGTGTTTGTCCTGGATCTTCTAAATAGTGCTGCCAGTATATATATATGTATATATACTGACAAATTACTTTTAGTACATTTTAACCAAGTGCTGTTTTCTCCCCCCAATCCCATGATAACGCCGTGGTCTCTCTTACAGATTGGAATATTCTTAGGGGAAGTGGAAGGTGCATTGATCTCTCAGCTTCACAACATGGGAATTTTCCAACAGTGAGTATCTCTCACAGTATACACAGATGTTCCTCAGGCACACGTGTCCTGCCTAATCCCATGAAGTTGTTTAAGGAATAAAACATCCCCTGATGAGTTTCCAGTAGATAAACGCTCCAATAAAAGTTATATCTCTACCAGGATAATCAAAGAAATGCTTTAACTTGCTCTTGTCAATAGTAAAGATCTTGTTACTGGACCTATTTAACAACGTAATTTATTGTTACATTCCCTGTATTTTTGATTTAACTGACCAACTGCATCTCAATAGACTTGGCAACAGAATAAACACAGACTAATAGAACTTCCTACTACATACATTTTAATGTGGCAAAAAAAAAAAAAAACGGGAGTTAAGCTCCCCGAATATATTGTGCCTAAAAATCTGATTTCCCCCAGTGTATATCACACAAAATGCTGAGGGGCTTATTCATCAAAGTGAGAATTTGACTGTTGAAGTGAATTGTCGTCAGTTCAGATAGCTACGCTTTGATGGAAGGGAATTCCCTACTTCACATTAAGATGAGGATTCCCATAGCGGAGAACGAATGACATCAGAAGCAGTTTCTTGCATAGTGTGGCATAGTCAGACAGTAGGAGCCCTGCCATCAGCCCCCTAATTCTCCACTTTAATTTGGCAAAGTAAAACTGGCGAATGTGACACAGTACGCCTTGCTAAATATGCTACTGCACCAGACTCCGACTCTTGATAAACAGGCGAATTACCTGTGCATGCGCACGCAAACACCACAACCACCATAAGAGTTTGAGTTGTGAATTCACCAGAGTTTGATGAATATGTGAATATGGGGAAGTGTCGATTGAATATGAGTTTGGACCTTTATGTGACTGTTTGGGCTTTTATGAATAAGCCCCTTATAATAGTGCAGGCTGGTCATTCATAATACACAAAACACATACAGTGAAGGAAATCATTATTTGACCCCTTGCTGATTTTGTAAACTTGCCCACTGACAAACACATGAACAGTTTATCATTTTAAGGGTAGGTTAATTTTAACATTGAGAGATAGAAATGAAATTAACACTAGCTGGGAAGTCCTAACTGACATGGGGATTGAAGCAGCTCCATTCATGTCTTTTCCAGTGGACAAAATCAGCAAGGGATGAAATAATTATTTCCTTCATTGTACATATACTGTAGGTGAGCTGTACAAATACATATAGAAATATAGTCAAATGGATAGGAAAATACAGGGAATGGGTTTCCCGACTCAGCACAGTCCCACACACACTTCTATATTAGAAGAATTTTATAAATTGTGAAAATATAACTCAGGGGCTTATTCATGAAAGTCCAGTTAAGGGTCAGAACTCGCATTCGTTCACCACTTCCCCATATTCGAATATTCAGCAAACCCTGCAATGTGGTGAGTTCGCAACCAATTCGGCTGTTTACGACAGTTGTGGACTTATGGAGCCCTTTGCATCACTTTGTGTGCGCGTGCACAGGTAATTCACTTATTCATCAAGCTTGAAGTAGCGAATACGGCAAGGTGTACCTTGACTCATTCAGCAGTTTTACTTTTCCCAATGAAAGTGGCGAATTATGGGGCTAATTACAGGCTACTACTGAATAGGCTGACTCAATGCATTCAGTGCTATTCTCTTGTTTGTTATGGGAATACACTGCTTAGTGAATAAGGAGTAGGGAATTTGCGACTATCGTAGCATGGCAACCTGAAGGGGTATGACTATGCTGC
>WMED01011161.1:2063-15396 GCA_019650415.1 Pipa parva | reverse complement strand
ATTTGTTTTTCACTGAAATTGCGCTGTCAAATGTTTTTAAGATGAAAATTTTTTTTTTTTACCACCAAAAAAATATAGGATAAGGGAAATTTTCCACCATTTTTCATCTTGAGTAATATGCCTCTAAATACTGGCAACAGTATAAAAGTTCAAAAACAAACATGAAATGCAATTCTTGCCTCCTGAAGAAGTTGGATCTTGTTTTCCAAAAGTTCCTGGACTTGCTCTGTCTCCTCTTGCTTCTGTTCAAACTGACGACGCAGCTCTGCTTCATTGTAGGTGGTTGCATTTTCAGTAGCGGCCCTGAAAAAGTTGAAAAAAAATTCTACATTTCTACATTTATTGTTACTGTTTTTTCATTTTATTTATTTATTTTTTATTTCCTTCTCATTTTTTATTACCTTCTCCTATTTAAATTAACATTGTTGGATTATATTATTTATGTGTTCTGAGTCTTAAGATTCCTACAGAATACGCCCATTACATTCCATCACATACTACTATATGTGTTTACATATATATATTTTAATATGTGATTTTTTATTTTTATAATAGTGCTTGTTTATCCTTATATGTATACGTTTAACTATAACTCCACCCCTGGGTGAATTATTGATGGGATAGGTTTGTTTATCTGCCGATTTTAAAAAGCAACACGGAGGATATATAATAACATATTTTATGGATATGTTATAGCTTATGTACTGAGAGAGTTAGCCGGGTGCTTAAACACACCTTTCGCGTTGTTTTTTATCCTACTACAGTATCGATACCATATTGGAACGCATAAGCGTTCCATAGAATCCGGAAGTGACATGTACCACCTCACTTCCAGTACACGATCGCATCATGATACGGGAAGTGTGTGTATTCATTTGAAACGCAGATGCGTTCCACTTACCGGATATAGCGTATTTTGACCATTTCCGATCGTACATGAAGTGGCTATTTAAGGCACTTATGAGATCGCTAACAACTACACAGACACTGCAAATTTTCTCCTGATGAAGCCGACAACTGGCGAAACGCGTTGAGAGAGCAGACCTTAGGAGGGCACACTACACTTGGGCATAGTATTCTGAAGGTATTTCACTCAGACTTACCAGTGTTAAGTGTTTGCTTCCCCGTTTTGGAGTTTTTGATTTTATGAAACTACTCAGCATTTGGGCTGTATGTGCACAGCGATTTTATGTTTTAACATTAAAGTTCTTGTTATCACGAAATTGGAGTGATTGTTATCATCCTTTTCCCTTTGTGGGACACGGCTGGGATTGCTTAGGACACATGTGAAGTGTTTTACCTTGATCATATCCATATCGTTGACATATTGGGAGGAGAATACACCTACTCTGAGTATTATCCTAAGGCATTAACACCTTGAAATCTGGTGAGCAGTTTGTATTTACTGCACTTGTTTTTTCTTGTTGGTGATCTTTTCCCATATTCATACACCATCTGGGTGCGTTTGGGTGCTCCTATATACTATATATCATTTGTATATCACAGATTCAGGCACCATTGTGTGCAATTTTGCGCTTTCTTTACAGAATACTGCATTGGATACTTCTGTATTGTTTCATTTACACAAGAGGACACATTCTTGAGAAGAGAGCTGCATTTTGGACTTGGGACTTTATTTTTTATTTTTTCCACATTTTTTGAATTGACTTTCTTTCTTTTTCAATAGTGTATATATATAATTTTTTATACATTTCAATTATTTGATTTACAATTTTGGTTGATCAATTTTGGAGTTATTCATTCACTATTTATACATTAATCAATTAATTTTTTGTATTTCACCATAGTTTGGGTGTAAATACATAGCGCTACTTTAAGCCTTTTCCTTGAAAAAAAATTCTGATAGACCGAGAATAGAACAGAAGATTCTACTAATGGACGGTGCCCTGCGCTGCTCATAATACTAATAGCACTGATTGTCAGAACCCCTTTCAATGACACAGATAGCAACTATCCTAGGTATCTCAGAGTACTGTCCATTCTTGCCACCAAAGTCTTGTTTCTTGCTTCATTCATAGTTCCTAAAAAATCTAACAATGTTGTTCTGCTGTTTGTTTCTCTGCATTGTGTTGGGGTTTTATAGAGCGGCTGCAGAAAAAGGAGAGGATCGCTCAATCCACCAAAACAGTATAAAGAACAGCGGGTGTCAAGGAGTAAGAGGCCCAATGTAGCAAACAACAAACGAACGAAGACTCCGGCACTCCGAAATAAATAAAATCATCCAAAATTTATTGTAATAAAGTTAAAAACCAAGCGTCATGGTGATAAGATAAAGGATAAGAGCTCTTATCTTTTATCTTATCACCATGGCGCTTGGATTTTAACTTTATTACAATAAATTTTGGATGATTTTATTTATTTCAGAGTGCCGGAGTCTTCGTTCGTTTGTTGTTTTATAGAGTGGCTGCCATGGTCCAAAATAATTTGTTCTTTTTTTGTGGATTCTTTGAAATGTAGACTATAAACCAGCATAGGGCTCGGGGGTTATTTCTATCTGAAGACATTTTATTAATTCTGCAAATCAAGTGAAATGTGAATGTTTTATTCCTCTGGGGTGGGGGCTGCTATCTCCCGCTTTATTAGGGGTTGTTAAACAACTTTATTTTTGTAAAGCATTTTTATTTTCTTTGTAAAATTATTTGGCTTTCTAGTTTGCTTTTGATTATTTTTTTTATTTCTCTTTTTTACATTTCTTATTTTTTCTTATTTATCTTTTTTGGTTTGCAGACACTACTTAATTCAGCACCTGCTAAATAGGTTAAAGGGACTTTAGCAATCATAAATCACAATGAAAAAACATTCATAGAAGGTTTATTGTTGGAGATGTTTTGTTACAGGACCCAACAAATGTCTTTATTCAGACTATTGAACTAATGTTTATGGTCACTATAAATAGAACTTACACCATCTTGCTTATTATAGTTCATATAAACAGCTTAACATTCCAGCTTTTGAGAGAACAACAGGCTCGCATGCAGTGCTCCATCAGCCTTTTGTGGCACATGTATCAGTGCTGATAATATGCTAAGGACTGACTGTCCTGTGCACTCATGGGGATATTTATAAAAGGGAGAAATGTTTCTCTGCTTCAATCTCAGTTTCATTTTTATTTGTTGTCTATTTCTTAAAAATAGCTAGGAAAAAAAAAATCAAAATGTTCTTTGGTAACATGGCCACCTTGCATATAACATAATCGCATTTCAATGCTATTTTGATGCTATTTGGAAGAGATTATCAGACTTTTACCTCATAGCTGTTCTAAACAAAATAATGGTTTAAGGTCAG
Source organism: Pipa parva (assembly GCA_019650415.1). Classification (NCBI taxonomy): domain Eukaryota; kingdom Metazoa; phylum Chordata; class Amphibia; order Anura; family Pipidae; genus Pipa; species Pipa parva. Next base: position 12,090 of record WMED01011161.1, on the reverse strand, counting down.
GGGTGGAGACCGCTTGATCTTTGTAATCAAACTGAAAAATGACTCTGGTAAATGTCATCAAGTCAAAACTGTAAAGCTACAAGGCAAGTTAAAATTCATAATGAAATGTTGCCAGTGTAAAATGTGCCACAAATGTCAGTGAAAACCCTTCTTTTGGCCACTTTTTTTGTCTATTTCAACCTTTTATAACTCTGTCCCTTGAGGGGAAAATATTATTCTTTTCTAAGCAGGATTTATATTTATTTAACTTCTAACTAAACAACAGTAATGTAAAGCATCTCTTCAATGGATATTTTTATGTATGAGCAAGAGCTTTTATATTATTGGACTGTGATATGGTACATCTAAACTGCATTGCCTAATTATGGCCACTAAATGGCACTGTCCTATTGAAGACTATTTTCAGAAAGTACTTATAAATGCCGTCACTCGTACTTATGTATAGAAGACATGTTCTGTGCACATATAATCTATGCATTCGGGTATACTATAATGGCCTGCTTGGAGTTTTTCCTTAACATGGATCCTTATTGTCTTTTTTAAATAATAATTACTTATGTTACTATAGTTAAACAAATTGTGAGTTGTTTTTCTACTTCCTTCAGAGTAAATTTGTCAGGTTGCATGTTGTTTCTGAACATTTGGTACAGAAATCTAATTCTTCACTTTTAATTGGCATCAGAATGATCTTTAGTGGCCAGGTGCAACATGGGACATGAACTGAAATTACACGAGTATCAAAGTAGACGTTTTTTGTACCTGACTTTACATCAGATCTAGCTGAAGCCTGACACTTTTCTACTTGGACAGGATCAAATAAATCAATGTCACATTTAAAGAGGTACAAAAATCCCCCAGTGTGACAAATTCATTGTCACATTTTTGGCTTGTAAAACTTTAGGCATAACTCATTCTGCCAAACTACAATTTACAGCAGACTCATCTAGTGATTAAATGTGAGTTCTGCCAGTTTTAGCTTTGCAGTGAACAAAATGGTCTGGACAGCATATCAGAAGTTTGATATACCTTGTCTTGGTTATTTAATCCTTTGAAATGTCAGCCCATGCACTGTCAGCAGATTTATATGTTGTGTTTCCCTCATCATCCACTGTAATCTCATTCCCAATCCTATTTACCATATTTTTTCTTATCTGCACTTTTGTACAGATTGGACCAGATTTCTAACTGGGACAGCACTAGGAGAATAAAGACCATTGTCAATGTAACAATCTAACTGCTCTAAGATAAATTTGGTGGAAATGTATGAAGCATCAGTAACTAAAAAGTTAAATGCTAGACTTAGGAGCCACTTCCCTTCCTCCTAACTCCCTTGTCTCTTTGGGGTAGGGGGGCATGTAAAAATAAAATGAAGGGGTCCCTGGGACCTCTATCCCCCACCCTCCTCCAGCATGAGGCAAGGTGTGGGGATCATAGGAGCTGCTCCTCTTTCCACTACTCAGTGTAGTTACCATGGGGTTGGGGCCCTAACCTAACAATTGCCCTACCTAACCATGGGGGGAGGAGCCGGAGGTGGGACTCACACCCTATTTTTAGAAGGGTGCGGGTCCACTGGTTAGATAGTGGGTGAGGGTCTTAGGTAGGGCTATGTTAGGTTAGGGCCCCCCTACCTCAAAGACACATATGGGTGGAGGAAGGGAAGCGATCCCCCTCATCTTGCATAGCACTAGGTGACGGGGATATCGGGTTATATAGGTACTTTAAATTTAAATTAAATATAATAATTATTTCCATAGCTGGTTTTTTAAGCTGAATTCATTAACTTTAACTTTATTGCTTTCTGTCTGTTTCTGTCTTTATACCCATGTTAGTAAGCATATTGTACTCCCACTGTTTCTATGGAGCTTTAGATAATACATTTTCAGGAAGTGCCCCAGAAAGCCCAATTTGTAAAGCTAATTAGTTTACTATCATACCTTCTAAACACAACTTTGGAAGCCAAAGCTGGCATTAGGAGGAACTCCAAGGGGGCCCCCATGATTGCTCTTTACAGTCATTCTGGAACAGAGCTGCGTAAATCTGCAGAAGCACTGTGCAGAGTAATGCTGGGAGGCTCCTTGGAGTCTGGGGGACAATTCTGGAGTGGACCCAAAGATTTGCCTTAAAGATTTGTCATCTTCGCTGTCAGGAAGATTACATAGAATTTCCTGGTAAGGCCAATGTTAGTTGATAATGGAAGCGGTACTTGCCTGCTCCAATGTCCACCGCTCATAAATCTCCAGCCATGCCAATGTAAACAGCTAGGGTGCTCAGGATCGAAGGGAACAAACATCCATAGTAATGAAAAGCATATCCGGCACTCCAAGTAATAAAACTAAGTAACTTTATTAATCACCACATGGGTATATAAAAACATGCACTGAACTCCTACGCTTTTCGCGCGTGTGTCCGCGCTTAATCATGGATCCATGATTAAGTGCGGACACACGCGCGAAACGCGTAGGAGTTCAGTGCATGTTTTTATATACCCATGTGGTGATTAATAAAGTTACTTAGTTTTATTACTTGGAGTGCCGGATATGCTTTTCATTACTAAGGCCAATGTTAGTCACACAATTCACATAAAGGCTCATGGATAACGTACCAGTTTTTATCCAAAAACTGCTGCTTTTCCTGAAGTTCTTGTTTCAGGCTCTCCACTTCAACTTTAAGTTCAATGTTCTAGAAGTAAAAAAATACTTTCATTAAAGAAAATAAATAGCATCCTTCATAATCAGAAACAACAATGCAAACTGGATATTTGTGGTTCACTACAAATGTGGGGTATTCTTTTTATTACGGGACAATATATATGCCACTTATATTTGATACAATAGGTAAATACCTTGTACACATTCAAACAAATAGTATGTTGCGGGGCACATTTAGTCAAAGGAGAACTAAAGCAAAAAACAAAAAAGCAGTGTTAAACTTACCTTATATAGAGATGATTTATTACAGTCACAGCATGAGTTGTGCTATAATTAGCCGGCACCCGATGATTCTTCACAGCGCTGGCTGACTGAAAAGCCAGCACTGCAGCTCCTCCCGACTTGCTTCAACATTGGTGCCAAATGCCTTATACATCATCATATTCATTGCGGGGGCCAATGAGAATGCTCCCCGCAATGAGCGTGATGATGTATGAGGCCAGTGAAGCAATTCGGGAGTAGCCTTGGCGCTGGCTCATGCTGTGACTGTAATGAATCGGCTCTATATAAGGTAAGTGTTTTAACACTGCTTTTTTATTTTTTTGCTTTGGTTCTCCTTTAAGTCAAGCAGGTTTTTTGACTAGTAAATGCAGGAGTAACAGCCTGTACTTAATGATAATGCTGTTTTCTCCTATTTACTAAGCTGTTCAAAAATAATTGTATCAACCAAAGGAAAAAAATATAGAAAGCAGCTACTACAATCAACCGGCTCCATCTAAGTGACATATTACTAATGAATGCTGGAACATCCTGTATTGATATGTGGCACCTAGGTCTTAGTGATCCCTTCAATATTATACTTTAATGCATTTTACCAATAACTGTGCTGATCAACAGTCATACAGAGTAAACAGGCGGGTGGTAATAATTAATAGCAGTAACATTGCACAGAACAAAGCAGAAACTTCCATTTAAAACCATTACAAATATATGTTACAAAATGCATTTGCTACTAGGTCCCTATGTAATTCTGCATAGAGGTCAGGCAGTCCCATAATAATGAAACTATAGGTCTAATGGAGAGTTCTGGAAGGTTTGCACTGGAAAGCTTTATCAGTTTTTTAGGGGAAATTTATAAAATGGTGAAACGGTTGAAGAGCTGCAAAAAAAGTTTTTTTTTTTAGTACTTAACCACATTCTGATACTTTTGCCTAGATATAAAGACATCACAATGAATTATGATTGCACTTGCAAGTTAGGTGACATTTTGTGTTCCTTATCTACTTAAAATGAGTACTAAATGCTTGTTATGACCAGGAGTGATTCTTAAGGGGGACGGGGTTGGGGGAAATACTGAGCAGCAGGTATTTTATTTCAAGGGCTTCTTTCTGCTCTGTATAACCTGCAAATGTCTTGACAGGTGCTGCCATCCTCTTCACTTCCTTTTCCTGTGTGATTTCATGTGATTGAGCAAGTGCAGTAGCAGTTTTACATCAGAATTCTGTTACTGCAATTAGAAAATGGATGCTCAATTTGTTTTAATATACAAGAACTGGAAATAAAGAGGATGGCAGCACTTGTCAAGAGCAGAAGAAATGGAGAAGTTATACAGAGCAGGAGGCAACACTAGAGCATAGAACACCTACTGGTTATTCCCCCCCACCTCCCCACTTAAGAATCACTCCTGGTTCTATCAAGCATTTAGTTCTCCTTTAAAAGTGACTTTTACACAGATTGGTGCCTTTTTTGGCAGCAACTTTTCAATGTCGTACATTTTCTCAGTGTAGCTTTCCAATTTCATTGTCTGGAATTTACAAGATAAAATATGCTATTTGACATTTACAAAAACTGTTTGCAAATCTTGAACCATTATTTCCTATGAGACAAAGGTGAAAATTTAGGGGGTTATTCACTAAAGTCCAAATTGTTGCCTATAGGTGCGAATTCACCAGATAAAGACAGTCGCAATAGGCTGCTACTGTCACAGTCACATCTTTATAATGAGAATATTGTCACAGTCGCGACTTTATTATGGGAAAATTGTCGCAATCTTAAGTATAAAAAATTGTCGCGACTTTACAATGGGGAAATTGTAGCGGATTTACTATGGGAAACTGCTGTTTGCAAATTTGACAGTCAAATTTGGACCTTAGTGAATAACCCCAATATATTAATATATAATTATATAATATTGTAGATACATGACAAAACAGCAATTAAATGGCCCAGTGATACTCAAACAATGGCAACAATATATGGGAACTTGTTTAACCTTTTTGACCCAATATATATATTATTTTTAACATTTTAATGAGACAAATGAAAAGTATAAAGACAGATTTATTGACTTTTTATTTTATTTTTTAATATCTCCCTTGAGGTACAAGATTAAAAAATAAAACTACATTTAAAGCAAAATTGTTGTATAGTCTTGTTTGCTTTTTGCATTTAATTTTGTTTCTGTTAATAATTCAACAGATTCTGTACTATTAGGATTAGAAATTTTAAGGCTCAAGATTTAGAGGGGGTATTTATAAAGATAAAAAAGTTTCCAGTTCTTTTTTGATCTGTTTTTCAATTATAGTTATTCAAATATTTCAGCTATTAAAAAAAAAGTAAAAAGAAAATCTATCAAACAAAATCAACAAGAAAAAAGATTTTGACTATGTTAAATCATTTCGCCAAATTTGACACATGCTAACAGTTAAAAAGCCAGATAACCAGCAAACAAACAATTCAAAGGCTAACCAAGTAACAAATATCCAAAACTAGCAACAAAGTATTGGAACAGCCAAATCCAGCAACACAACACCCATTAAAAGACTAAATAACTAGCAACCAAGGGTTTCATATAAGGGGACTGGGTGCCTCAAATTTGAGATCGACCTTATTGTGGGCTGAAAGGAGTTGCAAGTAAAGCTGGGTCCCTAAACCTTGAGGTCCTGGATGCATTGCTGCACCACTTGAGAAAATTAGGGTTTATCTATTGTTAAACACCTTCCTTTTTAATAATTTCTGTCCATAACTCAACTGGAGTTAAATTAGTGGCACCTTGTGTTTGGATTTCAAATCCAAGTTTTCCTGTGCAAATCCCAGAGATTTCTTGCAAGGTTGCATTTCATCATCCCCGCATCTTCCATGTTTAAATGATCCTATTTTATCTCCAGTACATCTATAAATATAACTGTACTAAATGCTTGTGAGCAAATGTATGCATCTTTTACACTATTATCATTTAAATGTGCCATTCCCTGCCTATGCACACATCCTAGCAGTATACTGTGCTGATAAAATCACCAAGCTCCACTTAGGTTAATGCCCCTCTATGAGTTTTTCTGCAAATCACACACAAATCACACACAGCAAAATGTATAAAACTGCACAAACAGTCTCAGAGAGCCACCCTATTTCTTTACCTGAGATGTTATGTAATTAGGTAGCTCATAACACTAAGGAGAGCTCACACATACCTACTACCAATAGGAACAATACCACACAAACATGTCCTCTGTTAGAGTCTGCTTCGATGCATAACTTGAATCTCAAGTTGAGTTGGGCAGGGCTAAAAGGATGACTGACGTAAAAGTTCCTCCAATCAAATATTTTAAATCATGATCTAGCAGGGATCTGAATGGAAGAGCTATAATGTCAATCATCATTTAGCTTTGCCCAACTGAACTTTTGATTCAAGTTGGGCATCGGAGCAGAAAAAAATGGAGTTCTGCGCTAATAGTGGCCGCACAGAGCTGAAGACGCTGAGCAGCGTTAGTTGTGGCCCTATTCACGGTGGATTTAGCCCTTACTATCACAGCTGCCGAATACACAGTGAATAGAGCAGACAAGAGCCAAAGGCACCAAGGATCTCTATCATGCTCAACTTAGCTTAGTCTGGAGAAACGCTGACAGGAGGCGGCTCACTGGAACGCTGGGGGAAGGTCAGAAGGGAAGCAGGTAGGGGAGGGCAGGAGGACAGGCAAGGGAGAGAGGGCAGGAGGGATAGCAGGCAGGGGAGGGAAGTCAGGCAGGGCAGGGAGGGAGGGTAGGCAGACAGGGGAGGGAGGGAGGGAGGGTAGGCAGACAGGGGAGGATGGGAGGGTAGGCAGACAGGGGAAGGAGAGACGGCAGGCAGACAGGGGATGGAGAGACTGCAGGCAGGCAGGGGAGGGAGGGAAGCCAGGCAGCGGAGGGAAAGTGGACAGGAGACAGGTGTTATATTTCATTAAATATTTTAGCACACTACTTGGTTCAGAATATTTGTTTTCTTCCTTAAAATCCTAGGTACGTCTTATGGAGTGAAAAATACAGTAAAGAAGTTAAAATTCAAAAAGTCACACCGGCACATTAGAGAAATCTATTGTATATTTTTCAGCTCTCAAATGCCACACATTAAGTACATTAAGTTCTGACAGGCTCCTAAAATGTTTATATACAGTATGTGTGTGTTAATGCTCTTAACAGGACCTTTACAGTAGATTAGGCACCCCCCCATTCTCCATACTGTGCTGCCCAACACCCCTCTCATTCTCCACACTGTGCTGCCCCACAATACCCCCCTTTCCCCATTCTGCTCTGCCTCACAACCCCCATCCACCATACTGCGCTGCCCCCACCACACCCCACATGCCCCATACTGCACTGCCCCCACAGCCAACCCACCATTCATACTATGCTTCCCTCACAACCCCCTCCCAAACTTTTTTTTTTTTTTAGAAAAACATTTTTTTTGTTTCACCATATTATTGCTGCTATTTGTTGCCAATGCTGTATCAACATATCGGGGGATATTCATCAAAATCAGTAAACTTTTCTCACAGTATATTGATAAACCTTTAATTAGCTCAAAGGTATCAATATTTATTAAGCACCTTCTGACATTTTTTATCCCTGAAATGTATTTATCTGGTTGAAGGTGGTGAAAAACCCATTATTCTCATTGGTTCAGTAAAATTTTCTAAGTCCCTGTTGGAAAAATCGGGATATTCATCTTGATTGAATAGGAGCTCCATTGACAGCAATGCAAAGTTTAGCTGTATCAACACACTGATATTTATCAATATCCATAAATTTTATTCGGCATTACTTAAATTAAAGGGGCACTATAGTGCTGATATAACTGCACACATACATATAAAACTCCTTTATACTAAGCCAATTGCTGACACAAATAGTAAAAAAAAAGTTTAGGGTAGAAACAATACTTGCCGTTTGGTTCATTGTTTAGTTCTAGTCCCCTCTCTCTTTTGCAAATTAAGCAACACGAGAAGAAAAAGCTGCCTATCTGCTTTTGGTTAAGCAGTGTGCTGACCTTTTGGCCTCATAAATTAAGTTTGTTTACGTTTGGAATGCAGGAGATTACAGAGGGAAAGCTAACATGTGTGCAGGCGTTATATTAAACATTAAGCAAAAAATGTCCGGGGAAGGATACCTTTTCATGGAAAACTGTCCAGTTCACACACATTTCCTGGTGCAGGAGTTTATCAGTGCTGCCTACTCATTCTGTGTCACATGAAACATCTACTGGGGAGAAGCACCTCTCATTAAGGTATAGTACTGCATATGTAAAGCTGTAATTTGACTATAGTCCCCCTTTAATCAATTTAATTCTTGTTGTATTATACTGATGTGACCATTTCTTTTGTCTCCCTTTAAGGGGAATCAAAAATGGGGCAGAAATAAAAAAAAATGGTGAAAAAGCGATGAAAAACAGCGATACGGATCAAATTTGTCGAAACGACCACTTATTTAAAAAGTTGTCAAGATCAATTTTTATAACTATAAAGGCAAATAAAAGAAAGCATTAAAATATGAGAAAAAAAATTGTGTAGAAAATGTTAGCAGCCCTGATTGTGTCCTTTTTTACACTAATGGCTGATATGTTTTGTGTTAAACTCTTTCCACTCTGTACTGGAATTTGTGAATGATTTCATAAATAAGAATAACTGAAATAACTGAATGATGAATTGCAGACAGTAGAAAAAGCACAGCAAACCTTGAAAACAGAAAGCATAAGAGAAATAACTACGGTATGTCTCTTCCCCAGTAACAGTGCTAATTATAACTTGGTAAGCAGCACCAGTCTCCTTCTACAGAAGGATGTCATATCTACTCTGCCCATCACTCACACTGTACGTTAACAGCAGATGTATTACCAGCATTCTATAAACTTCCCTGTGTATTTATCACAGTGTAACTGGGTTTCATTTACTAGAAACTGAGATTATGGGGGATAAATATTAAAAGGCAAAAGGACCGAATACTGGTGGTGGTAAAATTTGTTTATTGGTACTTTTCTATATTCATATATATACAAGATCGTATTCCACTCTAGCATTTGACATTGCTTTTGGGCAAATGACTACAGCAGGCCTGACTTTTTAATAACATTTGAACTTCCCTCCCTCTCACCTCCCCCCACCAAAAAAAATAGCTTTAATGGCAAATTTCAAGAAAATCACCCCTAGATCATCAAATTACTGATTTTGCCAGCAACAAAATATTCAAAACACTCAAGCAACCAGCAATAATGTATTCAAACAGCCAGTACCAGTAACAACATATCTAAGCAAGCAGTAGCAGCATGCGCAATAAACTAACAATTCAATAACCAGTAAAGAAGGGGTTAAAGTTAAATTAACTCGTTCACTTTCAAAAGTGTGTAATTAATTTTTGCTCCTATATTCTTATCCTGTATTGGGAGGTGGCACCCATATGCCATGGGGCTAATTTAGAGCCCCTCCCATTCCCCATAACCTGATCACCCAGTAGGAAAGGGGAAAATACTTTTTAAAACCTGCAGGAGTCCTTTTGTGCAGAGGGGTGGCAGGCAGATACCACTAGAAGTGCTCCTTGTGAAATCCATCAGAAAAATATTGGGTAAAACAGATTAAAAAGAAAGAGCACACATTTTCTAACTTTTTAAATATTTTCCTTTGTTTTATGGGAAAAATAAAATGTCATTAATTGTGATAAAAATCCAATAAACATAGCACCCATACTAAGTCATAAGTCAAGAGATGATACTATAGCTGGTAGATTAAATTACCTTTCATTTTTAAAGGTTTGGGAGGCATGGAAGGACATTAGTGACTGTCTCCCTCATAGGTAGTGCCTCTGCCCCACCTGGCTAAGAGATAGGGATTGGGGCATCAGTCTTTACCCCCTAACCTTTAAATTCCATCCTACCTTACTGGGCAAAGGGCAGAATCCCGAGAAACACCCTCCTATGACAAATACACCCCACCCAAACATATAATTTTAATTATTGCTATCTACCCCTCTAAGCAAAACAGTGGTGTTTTAGGAGGGAGTCGGTAAAAGACCCATTTACTGACCTCTGCTTCCCCAGCTGTAACGGTATTTACCTAAGTTCCAGGCCTTTT